>JAFVLL020019612.1:8248-37578 GCA_021397915.2 Tor tambroides
AAACTTTAATACGGAGGTGTAAAGGTCTGTTTCAAAGTTTCTAGGTTAATGGCTAGATTATGTTTGTGTGTAAATGCATCTCCACGGGATGCCAGAAACGACTTCCCTAAACACTCTGGTTTTGAAGCTGTAGATATTAAACATTCCAGCTGCAGAGGCGTTTCCTGTCAACAAGCGACTGCCAGTCCATGCACTCGACCAGGATCCTCCTCTTTCCTTCCTTCGCAGTCATTCTCCCTCTTTCTGTTCATCTGTTGGCTGTCCCCCTCCTTCTATGTCACTACTTCTGTCCCCCTTGCGCAACCACACAGCTAAGATTTCACTACGGGAGACATATCAAATGTTTTTTGGTTTGCTTGGTAATCTGTAGATGTAGGTCAGTCGTGCTGGTAAATATCTGGCTTCGATCTGTGTGTCTGCCTTCTGTGTGTTCATTTGTTTGTAAAGAGACTGATTGAGTCTAATTTGCATGTTGCAAAAATTGCGTAGATTTCGGATACGTGTTTGAGTCTGTGCTGTGTCTCAAGGTGTACTATTGACAACGTGTGTGCATGTGTGGAGACTTCAAAATTACAAAGGACACTGATACCTTAATTGTGCAGAAGTAACGGTGTCTGACCATGCTGTGTTCTCTGCAACAGAGTCTGGCTCCGCCTCCTCTACATATGATATGACATCACTCTGCGGTTACCACAGAAACCAGGGCTCCACTGCAGACAGTTGACAGCCAAGCAGGTGAGTTATTATTGTGGTGTTGGAAAACTGCAGACAAAGCACAATTTAATAACAGCACAGGGAAGCATGGCAAACGCATGTGCATTTACACAAGCATGTGAATGTGTTGCGAATCACGCTTGCTTTCTGTGTAAAATGTGAGAGTGTGTGTGTGCTGTAAAAGTCTGTGTGCCCATCTAAGTGTGAACACGTGTTTGTATTAGCGCGCGGCTTCCAAGAGCGACATGTGTATTGCATTAGCAAATATGGCTCTTTGGATCCTCCTGTGAATTCCTTTTGTTTGATGTGTGTTTGCCTGTAGTAGCAGGATTTTTACGCACAGACCCGGTCTCAGTCTGGACTCTTAATTCAGCAAATTGATCCCTCCCTTCTGGGTAATGTCCAATCATGCTGATTTAATACACTCGTACACACACGCACGCTCATGGCGTGATTAATGATGTGTCAGTAAAGCGTTCGATGCGCTCTTGTGAGCTCTGTATCTGCCAAGGCAAAGTCCACAGCAGAGGAGAGGAAGAGGGTTAGAGAGCTTTTTTCTTCAGCTTCATATAGACACACCCCACCACAACAACATTTCTGAGAACACTGTATTTGTTTGTGGTGTAAAATGATAGTGCAGAGATTCTGCTCAGCATGTTGTATTTTAGACTGGTCAGTGGTTTCAGCTGACTACAGACTTTTCCCGCCAACTTATAGAAGGGTTCGCACGGGCAGCGTTGAGCTGTGATAAGGCGGCTGGATATCATTTCCAATAATAGCCCGTGATTCCTGTTGATACGAGTGACAGTTGGCAGTGAAATAGTGTTGAACAGAGCTTTAAATTTAGAGCCTTCTACCAACTGAAATCCTAGTGATCTGCAATTTATTCTCTGTCAGAAAAAATGACTCATTTAAGTGATTGTTAGCTAACTCTGTTTTTCTTTTTTCTTGTTTCAGGTGGTGCGATGGCTGCCCAGGTTGAGGTTGATGCTGGGCGGCCATGTGTGGTTGGGAGTCGTCTGCACCTTAGCCCTCTCATGGACTCTAGCAACAAGAGCTTGATGGAGAGTTCAGGTGGCACCCAGGGGCCACTTATTATTCCCTCTGAGCCTAATAAACCAGTCCCAGGCCCCAAGCCTAGACTCACCCCAAAACCTTTCACTGTGGAGAAAAATCCTACTATACGCCCCATTCTTGCTCCCAGATCACAGCCAAAACCAAAACCTGAACCCAGTCGACCAGTTTTCTCCAAACCAGACCTGCCCAGCACACCTAAACCACAGCCAAGCAGTAAACCCAGTGTACCACCTGCCTTTAAAACATCCCCAAAGCCCAGCGGACAAACAAATAAACCTGTGGCACAACCCTTTAAACCAGCACCTACCATCGCCTCTACTGATTCCAGCAAATTTATAACAACCCAAACCGGGGATGTGCTGAGAAGAACAAGTTTTGGAGCCACACCAACTCGACCCAAAACTGATTTTCATGCCTCCACTCCTGGTGCTGAATGGCCTTTTGCTTCTCGGAAGAAACAGCCTAGCCCTTCAATCACTCGTGCTAAATCTTTGGGCTTTCTCTCAGAGATAGGACTGAATAAAGAGGACAGTAAAGAAGATTCTGGTGCCAAGGATGAGTGTTCTCCTACTATTCTTCGCCCCCAATCTAAAGGTTCAAGACCCAGACCCGTTTCAGCTGTGTTCCTCCAAAACCCCACTATGTCTGAGTCTCAGGTTGTAACCCCTACACCTGCTCCTCGTTGGACAAAAGGACGACCCCTTTCATCTGACCTTACCTCAAAGTTTGAGTCAATTGGGCTGTCCCTAAACCGGCGACCTACCAAGGAGGACGGCAAAGAAAACACTCCTCAAATGCCAGAGGGTGTTGGAGCTAAGCCTCAAGAGAAAGAACAGGGTGCTGAAAAGGCAGAAGGGCCAAATAAGTCCCCTGTGCTTGAGAAAAAGTCTCAAAAGTTTGAATCAAAAGATGAGGACTACAAGAAAGACTCTAAACCTGAGGATACAGGAGGTAGCAGTATAAAGAGACGCATTAGTCTGCTCTTAGACTCTTCTTCCTCCTCCTTCTCAGTGGCACGTGTGGATACTCCAGGGACTGAGCCTCGCTCACCGGGGCTATCTGTCTCTGATTCTGATGGAACAGTGGGGGTGAAACAGCGAATCAAAGAACTGACCGAAGAAGTGCCTACTACGCTGTCACCACCCCAGAAGCCACAATATAAGCCACGTACCCTAGTATCTGACCGCACTAAAAGGTAAGGTCCAGTGGTTTTCAACATTCATTATCGAGGTCTGCTAATTAGTGTTGTATAATCAGTTATCAGCCTCGTGTTGTATGTAAATATTATGCATGTACTGAAATGCTTCAATATGCACAGTTTTGCAGTAGTTTTACTGCCTTTGGGTTTTTACAAATGAGTTTCAGAAGTTGTAATTATGACATTCAACGATTTTTGTGGGAATAAAATAGATGTGGTGTGCAACATCTCTCTTTTACTTCCTGAAAAAAGAAGAACGTACAAAGGAAACATTTTATTACTAGTGCAACAAAATAAATAGTAAAGGAGTTACATTATGTGCGTAAGTGATTCTTTATGTATATTGTGCTGACATTGTGTAATTACGTCTCGCATATCTTTTTTTCCCTCAAAAGTACACAAAAATGTATACTACATATTTGCAGCTGGATGGTACAGAAATCATAATTAATACCCATTTGCTTTTGTCATGATTCACATTCTTTACTCTCGAAATCAAAGCTACAGTATTATATATAGTATTTGTTTCTAACTAATCTGATTTGTTTACAGATTTGAAGCAGAGCTTGAAAGCCATAGTTCCTATGAGCTCAAAGGCCCCCAGCAGGTTGACGAAGATCTCAGCAAAAAGGTATGGGAATATGAACCACTGCTATTAATCATACTGGCAAAAATAAAGCATCTGTAAGTTAGGCTTTGTGTTTAGAAGTTTAGTTTTTCCATAAAAATCTAACATTTTAATATCTCTTTTAAACAAATGACACCAGAGTATACTATAATTGTGATAGACTTATCACACATTAAGTGAACTAACTGTAATTGCTTGTTTTCCTTTCCCTTAACATTTGTGGCAGAAGTCCCGGTTTAATGATTTTGATAATGAAATATATAAGCGTTTTTATACTGCATACAGAAAACATGTAGCTCTTTACTCTCAAAAAAGTATTTGTGTGTTCTTACCCTAACACACTTTTTCTATGATAGTCGCTTGTTTGATAAAGTAAAACAATATATTGTTAAATGAATAGAAAAATCCTTTTGAAAAGGGACTTTTTGACATTTGTGACAGTAACTGTCCTACTGTGGTCACAGCCCCAAAATAAATGTAAATGAAAAAGAAAAAGAGAGATTTCACTTTGAGAGAGGGAGAGAGAGAGAGAGGAATAGAGGAATAACAAATGAGGTTGAAAAAGGCACTTCTGATGTCACAGAAGGTGCGGCACTCCAAAGACGTGTAACCTGAGTTGTAGCATTAGTCATATAGTGATTATGAAACATGCACGCTTCGAAGGGAGGGGGGGTGGGAAAGGTCAGTTTGCGAGAGAAGAGGACACTTTGATTATGGCCCCTTCATGCCCCACCCTGCTTTATGAGCTTTGACAAAGAGCATACAGATCTCATTTCATTGTTCACAGTCACACGCGTCAAGCTCCTCTCCCTTTTCACGTGCCTCAGTCTCCATCCCCTCTTTGTAGTACAGTCCTTCACATATCAGTTTTTTCATCTATCACTATCTTGTAACTTTTCCTTTTTGTTATATTTTTATACCCTTCTCTGTAAAATAACTTAGATAAGGAATTTTTCAAGATTTGATCATCTGTTGTTTATTCAAATGAGTCTGAATTGCCTCCTTTCTGTGGCTGATTTGCCGTTTGGAGTAGAAACGTATTCTATTCTCTTTCAAAGTTTGCCTCTAAATCAGTCATGTAATACACAAAATGTACACAGACACCCACTGTAATGATAGCTCATATCTGAGCAAAGAAAATGTTACCTCTAAATGCTATACCTGTCAGTGAAAGCTATAATTACACGTGGGGGTTGTCAAAGGCTGCTTCTTTAAGGATCACAGTTGTAGACAGAGCTCACCTTGTTTGTTTGAAAGTCAATCCAAGTTCTGGGTTCTTGTTTACTCATTAAAAAAGAACTGAGACAAAGAAGCGAATCAGTGGTAAGTGAAATCATTTAAAAAATATACTTAATTGTATTTTTATTTTATTTTGTAGTTTGATTACTCCACGATTGAAGGGCAGTTCACCAAACAGGAGGACAGGAAAGCATCATCACTGGGTGTTCAAGACTTGCCTACCAACTCTGGTTTTTATAGTGACGGAGTGCAAACAGTACGAGCGTCTATGTTCGAGAATGTGGTGGAAAGGCATAATGTTCAAGTGATGGAGGATAACATTTCACAAGACCCAAGATCACAGCGGGAAAGCACAATTAAACCCATGCCCAGGCGAAACCACTCTTTGCGTATTCAAGATAGCATCTTTAAAGCTCTTGAAGATGATGATCCTGGTAGTTTGGTCAAAGCAACCTATAGAGAACAAGTTTCTCCTTCCAGCCCTCTACGTTTGGAGCATGTCTTTGACACTGTGGCTTTGTTTGGAGAGAACTGTGCTGTTAGTGAGGTTTTGCCAACTGCTTCCCTTGAGGACAGAGCTCACACACTGCGTTCTCGGCGATCAGCTCCTCACGGTAAAGAGGACAGACCTACCTATGAGATAAGTAACCTGCTAAAGGATGAAGCAGCCACTCCACGTTACCTCAGAGTAGGGGCATTACAGAAATGGACTGCCACAGAGGCAGACAGAGGGATTGAATCTCAGATGGAGCAACAGAAAGAGATGTTGAGAAAGATGGAAGAAGAGATACAGAGGCAGACAGAATTGCACATGGCTGCAGCTGCAGCATTGGAGGAAGAGGAGGAAGACAGCGAAGCAGAAAGGAAGAAACAGTTAGAAGCACAAAGAGTCAGAGAGAGGGAACGGGAGGAAGTTGCAGCACCCAAACGGCCTAAGATGCTAGATGCCGAAGAGCAAATGAATAAACCTAGAGCCACTTACTTTGCTCTGACTGGTCAGATTCAAGAGCCTGTGCATCAAGGTGGTGATAGAGTGGATGAGGAAACAATCTTAGGGAGTGTTAAACGAGGGATGAAGGAGGTTCCGTTTGATGATTTCACTGTTAGATCAGGACAGTGGGGTCCTCAGAATCCATTTGCTCCATTTAGAAGAAATCCTTCATTGGAAGCTGCAATGCAGAGAGATTCACTAGAGGAACTGCATAAAAATGACACTGGACCAAGAACAGATCACAGATTACAAGAAAGGGAATGGCAAAAAGCAGCCAGGGCGGAGATGGAAACACTAGAGAGACAAAGACTAGCAGAGTTTGAAAAGGTGAAGGAATTGGAAAAACAGCGAGAAATAAAGAAACAGAGAGATTTGGAGATTGAGAAACAAAAAATTGAAATGGAGAAATGGAGAGAAATTGAGATACAGAAAGAGAAAGAGAGACAAAAGGAGCTGGAAAGACAGAGAGAGCAAGAGAGGGAGAAACAGAGGGAGTTGGAGAGACAAAGGGAAATTGAACGCCAGAAACGAGAAAAGGAGCGACAGAAACAAGTTGAATATGAGAAAATGAAGGCTGCAGAAAGAGAACTAGAGCAGCAGAGAGAGTTTGAGAGGCAACGACAGAAAGAGTTTGAACGAGAGAAAGAGAGAATGCTTGACCAAGAGAGGCTTAGGCTTAGAGAATTTGAAAAACAGAAGGAAATGGAGAGAGAAAGAAAGAGACAGCTGGAGTTGGACAGACAAAGGGAAACTGAAAGACAAAAGCAGAGAGAACTTGAAAAACAAAGAGAGATGGAGAGGCTAAAGGAGTTAGAAAGACAGCGAGAATTGGAGAGGCAACGAGAGTTGGAGAAACAGAAAGAGCAAGAGAGGGAAAGACAGAGACAGTTGGAAAGGCAGAGAGAACTGGACAGGCAAAGGGAACTTGAGAGGCAACAAGAGTTAGAGAGACAACAGGAGATTGGAAGACAGAAAGAGACTGAAAGGCAGAAAGAACTTGAAAGACAGAAACAGAGAGAGCTGGAGATAGAGAAATGGAAGCGGCAGAAAGCAGAGGAGAGGGAGACCAAGAAAGAGCTGGAAGAACTTGAGAGAATTAAGGAGCTTGAGAAACAACAGCTTCTTGATTTTGAGTTGCTGAGACAGCGGGAAAAGCAACTCAAGCAAGAGCAAGCGAAACAGAGATCAAAAAAAGACAGAGAAGTGAGACAACAGCAGCCTGAACGGCAGAGAGGAGCAGAACGGCATCGGATGGAGACAGAGCAAGAGAAGTCTATACCTACATCTCCACTTCGGCCTAAAGTTCTAGATCTGGATGCAGTGTCTCTTGGTTTTAGGACTGGTCGAGACAGCCATGAGAATAGCCCCACAGCCCGATGGAAGCAGCCTTCCCTTCGTCCTGATGAGCTTTACAAACCTGCCATCTTAGATATTGATTCATTCAGGAGTCAAACCCAACCTGATACCTTCTCTTCAACTGGATTTGGAGGTTTAGAGTCAGGAAGTGTTGGTTCAGTGATTCAAGCTCGTCCACAAGCCACACAACCAAATGTTCCCCAACCCCAAACAGCATCTCAAGTTCAGTCTCCTCCTCAGTCCCATTTTCACTCTCAGTCCCAGACTTTCTTCCAGCCCTCCCCAACAGAACGTATGAGAACTCAACTCCCGCCACCTCTGCAACCTCAAATTCTGCATCAAACCCAACCTCATTCATTGCCATTTGCTACAGAAAGACCTAGGCCACAAACCCACTCATTGATTGAGACCTCAGATTGGCACTTTGGTGCTCAGCAGCCCATCTCAGCTTTGCCCCATGTGCAAACTAATGCTTGGGAACATACTCAAGCAGAGTTGGCTGTAGATGAGCCCCTTTGGGTATCAGCCATGGAAGGATCCAGACGACCAATCAGCACCAGACCTGGTGGCCTTGAGCAGCATCTCTTGCGTCATGAGGATAGAGGTTCAAGTAACATTTTGACACCCAGTTCAACCTCTTCTGTGAGTCCGGTCTTTACTCCTGTACAGCATCCCACTATTGCACAACCCATGGTTCCAATTCAAACTCCTGTGTCAACTGCACAACCAGGTCTTGGACCAATTCAAACTCCTGTGCTGACTGCACAACCAGGTCTTGGACCAATTCAAACTCCTGCACAACCATATCTTCGTCCCTCTGTAGCCCCTATACTAACCCCAGAGAGATGCTGGACCTCAGAACCCTTGAATGTGGTGTCAAGTGGAGCTTTGGTTCCTCCTCCCACAAAACCATCAGCTAAGAAAGATACTTCAGTGTCTACTAGTCAGGTTACAACCTTGTCTGTCACTGATCCTATATGGAGTCCAAACTGGGAGCTGGCATCCCAGGGACAGAGAGAGAACCGTGCCTCACACAGGGACAAAGTACAACAGGTGAGGAAGAACAAACTCCAGTATAGATGTTTACGCACACACATTCCCACTGTATAGTCTTTGTTTGAGTGTTGTGTTTAGCACTGTATTGACCAGTGTTGGGGAGTAGCTAGCTACAAATAGCGACGCTACTAGCTTAACTACATTTTTCAGTAGCTTTACAGTAGCAACGCTACTTTTAAAACAGTGTAGCTTTTCCTGTAGCTAACTACTTTTTCCAACAAGAAGTGATGTAGCACAACCAAACGCTACATTCCGTTTTGTGTTCATCGCGCGGCTTTACAGTCTTTCCACCGACAATAGATCGTCTGATGATATAGCAAAGGATGTACAAGAATGGATATTTCACATGAATCAACTGTAATTTACGCAAAACAAAGATCAAAATGCGGTCTATGTCGAAGACTTAAAGCACATAAACAGCCTTTTTAAACGGATGACTTTTTCTTCTTTTTTTGCACTCTAGATCAAATGTCTATTTTACAATGATAAATGGTCATAATATAATCTGTCCCCCCACAGTTTTGTAATGAACACTAATTGAACAGAAAATAAAATCATAATATAGTAGTGTGCTTATCATTTGGCAAAGGATGGTTGCTGCGGGAGTCATGCAAAGTGCAGTGTTCAGGCACGCTGATGATTGACGTCTCCATCCCGCATGTGCTGAGAGTTTAACCTGCTTATTTTATGACTCCTCCGTATACAATTTAAGTTACATACATTTTGTTCTTGCATTTATGTTACTTTAGTAGCAATTTTGCACTTTATATAACTATACAGTATTTTATTATTGCGTGTATCGGATAGTTTACAAAATGAAATGACTGGGACACTTTTTGTCATTGATATGGCTTGGAAAGTGTCCCAATCAACCTGAATTTACCCTAATCATTGAAATCATGATTGCATTACAGTATGTTGTTTTAAACCCCAAATATTTTACTTATAACTTCATTATAATTCTTCATTAATAATTATTTAGTTATTTTCAATGTTAATTGTAAAAAAATACAAAATAAAAATAATCAAAAATTTGAAAGTAGTTTCAATGTAGCTAGGTACTTTTTGATAGTAACTTGTAGTGTAGCTAGCTACTTATTCAGAAGGGTAGCTTGAATGTAGCTTAACTGCTTTAATTTACGAGTAGCTTGTAGCTGGTCAAGCTACAGTTTCAGAGTAGCTTCCCCAACACTGGTATTGACATTGGTCAATTAAATTGCAGAACCACCCAACTATTGGTATTGAAAGATGTTCTTTGGAGTGATCAAATATTGTGTCTGCATGTCCCTAGTTGTATTGCATTGCATTTCCTTTGAATTCTTTAAATAAGCTTGACTGTAGCCCCTTCCACGTTTGTGTAGAAACGTTCAAGGAGTATGTGTCGAAGATCTGCCCCCACGGAAAGCTCTGCTGATGGCCCGCTTACCCACGTGAGAACTCGCAGAAGTCGCAGTGCACACAAAGAAAGAAGTGGAGATACCTCGGTAAGTAGAAGCATGTTCAGACATAAAACTTTTGTGTATTTTTCTCTCTCTATATGTCATTCATTTTCTCATACACGTGCTCACATACTCAAACCTATTTAGTACTTGGCTGGGTAATCTGTTGAGTATTTACTCAGGGATGCATCGATTAAAAAAAGGTTTGGTCAGTTGCAAATTTAACGTTTTGTCACTGCTGAGTTTAGCTTTTGCTGTCAGTTTAGTTTGTGGATTGTGTTTTGTTTGTACATCAACACAATTAAATTACACCCCCACAAATCTTTTTTCTTTTTTGATGTTGTAGTAACATTCAATCGTTTCAACTAATTCCATCTAAACTTCCATCAAGGATTCAACTAAAACTAGTCTACACAAGAGATTAAAGGAAAGAAATATGTTCTAAAATGACAACTTTTCATAGAGATTTTATTTTTTTATTCGCAGTTCTTAACAACAAATAGTGTATAGCTTTTTTTTTTTTATTATTTAAAATTTCCTTAACTCAGTTGCCTTTTTTATAATAATAACTTGTCACCTTGTCAATGAAGGTGCAAGCTTTTGCAAGAAGCTTGTTAATTTCTCAGTTTAAGAGATTTAGCCAAAACCACTAAGGGCATTGTTTTTCTCACTCCATCATAAAGTTTGTTACTTTGTTGTTTTTTTTCAGTTTCTAGCCTAAAACATGTAAAGCAGCACACAGTATTGAGTTATATTTCGGATATATTCAAAAAGCTGAAAGAAATTGAGATGAGATTGCCCAGCCCTATTTTGCACATGAACTAGCAAACATCTTACATAAGATTTGAGTTCTTCACCATGTTCTAATGGAAAGTGTACAAAAATGAAGGATGGAGAGATTGCTTGTTGACTTCTGATGATGTCACCAGCTTTTAGAGACCAGATGTTGGAGGAGTTTCCCGACAATGTGAATAACAGCTGTCAAATGACCCTTTCTGGCATGCAGCGCTTGGCTAATGATGTTTGCCCATATCTGATGGACTTAATAGACTTGTTAAAGTGCATACTGAACTATTTATTTAGGCTGAGAGTCATTAAAACTGAATGTTTATATTTATATGCATGTTTGTCGGGTATGGAGGCTAACTAGCTTGTGTTTTATTTGTGTGTGTATGAGTGGGTGGTGCAGGAATGCAGTCTGATGACAGAAAGGAGTGTCTTAAAGTTACTGTTATTGTGATAGAGCATTTTCTAACACAGCTACACTGCTAGCAGTGAGTAAGATTGTGTAAATCAAAGTAAAAACAGACTTATTCATGATGTGTTCATCAATTGTGTGGACAACAATATTAACTCCAGTTTAAACATTCTGTTGAAGAACTTAAGATTGTTCGCCTTCTTGTTTTTGAATGACACATTCATTGAAATTTCATACAAATTCTTGGATGATGAAGTGTTTTCAGGAAAGAGGAAAGTTTTTCCACCTAGAGACTTATTCCAAGAGGCAGTTTTAGTGCTTTTTTTTTTTTTTTTTTTTGCTGAGTACCTTTGAATGAATACATAGTGCCATCTGCTGTATGAGTCAAGCTATTACAGCATTGATTTTTTTTTATTTATGATTCACAGTTAGCTGTAAAATGTGGCTGATCTGACAGCTGAGAATATCCTCTTAACCTTTAATTTGAAACTTTCCAGGACGGATAGTTTGTTTCTTATTTTAACGTTTGAGTTTATTGTTGTTATGTGGGTGTCTGCATGTGGGCTTCAAGAGGAAGCATTTTCTCTCTCTCTCTCTTGCTCTCCCACTCTAATCGTTTCTCAGTATTGGTCATCATAGGAAGTGTCATTTTTACATCACTGTGTGCTTACGGTCACAGAAGATTTACACAGACACTGAGAGAGGTAGAGAAGTAATGAACATTCAAATAAACTTCACAAAAGTAAAGACTGTAAGACATTCTGTTAGGCTAAATAGAAGGATTTGCTTCATAGAAACATGGCTTATCGCTTCTGTCCTTCCTGCTGTTGGTGGCTATGGGTAAGCTTGCTTTATTTTACTGTCAAGATGGTAATGCAACTACACATACCACTACACAACCACAACACTTCATGCCATCTGAGATAAGGACAAACAATGCTAGGTGGAGGTCTGTGACATCTCTTGTTATAGACTGACTGATGTTTGACTTTTGGATGAAGCCAAAAGTTGTGTTTTTTCTAGCGTAGAGGCATTTTATAACACATTGATTTGTGAAGTTGTTTCTTCCCCTGTAATTTGTGCATATCATTTTGTTCAATAACATTATCTTCATGTGACCAAGCTGAGGCCTCTGTAGATGCTTCCTGTTGTCTGGATAGTTAAACAGATATTGTTTTCATTTGAGTTCCTGAAAGTTATTCAAGTGATTAATTTATTTAATTAACTATGGAGATGGACAGATGGCTTACCTACCATAAAAAGCACTTCTTGTATGTCTCCCCAGGCATCTTTGAATGAATCCAATATGGGTTTTGGGCTCAGGTAGTACAGTGTGAAAAATCAAGCAGTTTATTCAGTATCTATTATTATGCTGTTAGAAATACAGTAGCATTTTCTGCTTGTATTGTGCTGCTATGAGCCTAGCACTCATATGCAGTATCAGAAACATTAAATATAGATAGATATCATAGATTATTGGGTTTTTACACATTTTATTCAGCTAGCGCTGCCCATTGACTGGCTATGTGCATCCTCCAGCTAGCCTAAAGCATATGCTTTTGTAGCATTTTTATTGGTTATTATCATCGCTTATCAATCATTTTAGTGTGCAAACCAACTGTATGAACCAGTTCTGTTAATGTAAATGCCCAAGCCAGTCTCAAACAGTGCACAATACACTTATTCAAGCAACCATGTCCAGTTTCTTTCTATATCATCTGCACATCTTTAATTGTCATGTGACTACACTGGCTATTTTTGCTGAAAAAGGGAGTTTAAACTCTAAGACGTTTAGATTTGTTTATTTCCCAAAACTAATTGAGCATCTTAATGTGCAAACAAATCTCTTGCTTTAACACAGTTTTGGCATTGCTGTGTCAGAGGACCTGCCAGCTTGCACTGAGTCATAATATGGGGCTCAAATAAAATGAATCATCTTTCTCATTGCTTTTGTTACATGGCTTGATATATGAAAAGTCGAAACATCCACATATGTCTTAGCCTGTGCTACTACCTGTGTATGCTGTAATTTTCAGTTTTGATGTGTAAAGTGTTGAGACAAAGGAAGTAGCATCAGTGTTACCCCTTCCTGAATGGGCCATGTGGTTTAAAGAGGAACATCGCATTATGTAGTCCACTTGTTCTGTTTGGACTTTATAATTGCTCTTTGTTATCTTGATGTAGTCAGAATAATAGGATGTAATGTGCCCAGTAATCAACCTTAATGTGCTGTTGTTTGTTGTGAAAGGCTAAAGACTAACCTTTTAAAATGTAACTGGGATATCGAAACAGATGACCCAGACTGGTGGAACCAAAAATGGGGTTATTTTAAGTGAAATAGGACCTACGCAACCACACACAAAGTGTACACACATACACAGTACTGTTATATTGGTGCCAAACTTATTTGACATTCATGTTACACTACATTAGTTAGAAGCAGCTGTAGCTTGACCGAATATTACAAGATTTAGTTGTCCTAAACTAAAGATATTACTTTGGTAATGGGCTTCTAGGCCTATTGATAGTCATGAGTTTTCCAAAACTAGGGTGGAATAAGTAAACTTCTCTATCATATACTATACCGGTGATGTATGCTATACATTTTCTAAGCAGCACTAACTATGAGTGATGTCTAAATGAATATACTGTATGATCAAAACAGTATTTATAGAAAATGCAGTAAGCAGGAAATTCTGGTTCTTGAGGTGGTTTTACCATCAGGCAGATGACTGAATCATGAGCACTGACTGTGACTCATTCGAATACCAGGCTGACAGGATGGTATTGTAGTGATGATACATTCATAAAAGTATGGTCATCATTTTACCATTCAGCACTGTGGCTAATGCATGCATTTAATCAGCAATGGCCAGATCCTCCTAATGTCAGTTTATATCGTAGCTGTATTTTAAATCTTTGCCTCTATGCTGATTATCTTGTAATAAGATGTGTGGTTGTGTACCGATTGTCATGAAGGAAAGCATATTCCTCCTACATAACTATTGCTCTGTTTCTATAAAAGGAACAAAAACAAATTTGCCATTGATTGGCTTTTGCCATTTATAAGACACACTCTTGTCTTGCTGTTCCTTAATCTAATCTTAGTGATTTGTGTTACTACTTTGCCAGCTGAAACTAGAGCCTGTATTATTTTATTTAAACAGAAAATGTCTTTTATAATTAAAGGAGTTCACATGCAAGTTTTCTTGTTAGATTAGTGATCTAAATACAGTGCTGAGAAGTAACTAAATTATGTAATTTAATTAGAAAATAAATGTAATTGTAATCAGTTACAGTTACTGAGAAAAAAATGTGTAATTAAATTAGCTATGAAAAATGGTAGCGATTACAAAGGGGGTTACATCTGTTTTTTTTTTGTTTGTTTGTTTTGTTTTTTTCACACACACCCACATACAGATTTAATTGATTTCTTTTATAAATTGCAGTGACTGCTCTAAAATATGAGACACCAATGTTTTAAAGGAGTTTACGACAGAATGGGACGCATGCTTATTTGATAACTGTTTTATTTCCTATTTGGGTTTATGTATATGATTTATTTTTTAATATTAATAGTTTTTTTCCCAAGCCATTGTTAGATGCCAGTGTTTCCTGTCATAACTATGCAAAGATTTGATTTCAAAAACAGTATCATAGCTACTAAACTTTTCTTGTTATGGTTTTTAATCTGTATTTAACCTCAGAATGATCTCAAAGTAAGTCTGACTTTGTGGTGGCTGTGTTTTAAAATTAAGTTAATATAATTTTAATTAAAGTGATGAAGGATTTCGAAAGTTACAGTAATCAGTGTTGAGTACTACTGTGTTAACCCTGCCTAGTTTACATGTTTGAAAATGATTAACAGTTGAAAACATCTGAAATTTAGAAAAGTAATCAAAAAGTAATCAATTATATTTATAATCTTTAATAAAGTAACTGAAATAGTTACACTCAGGGCTTAATTTGTGGCGGAACAAGCCGGATCCGGATCCGGCACCTCCGAAATCCGATCCGGCACCTCATTTTGGCAGATCCCCCTCCTCACACGCCAATGAAAGACGTTCGTGCTGACCTATAGCATGCATATATTCCATGAAAAATCTTCTATTATGAGCGCACTTGCCACACATACAGTATACATTTGCGATAACAAACTTCAGCGCGCAAAAGACGCGACATGTAACGGCCCCTAATAGGCTGCTCTCACGAGACCGAATGCACGGGTCCATGCTGTTACACATGCGTTATCTTTCTCAACGGTTTACATTTAGGAACCTACTGTGCTTACGAGGATACAAGCTAGGATGGCCATTTTGACGTCATTTTGTGTGTATTTGGCCTCATAAACTCAACAAACTACGAAAAATAACTCAATATAATACTCGCGAGGTGGCTTTATCGTGCACTTTACTGAATCACTCACGCTGTTTTCAAATGACTAATTTAATCTGATAGTTTGTGTGGATTTATTTACTCGTCTAAAAAACATGCTATATTGAATAAATGTTTGCAGGAATTTCCCTCATTATAAGCTTGAAAGCTGCGGGAATGAGTAAAACTATGCGATGTACACACAATCCTACACCGAAATTCAGGACATTATACAGATATTTGTAAAATAAAAATCCACGACTTTTTCAAAACTTTTCCAGGCCTGGAAAACACTTAAACTGGTCCACCAATGTGATTGCGCGAATGCTCCGTTACCTCTCCCTCCTCTAATCACATGCCGGATCCGTTACCCCGCTTGGTTCTAGGACCTAGAAATTTACAAACTAAGCACTGGTTACACTACTTATTACATTTTAGATACTGTAATTTGTAATCTTTAACCTATTACATTTCCAAAGAAACCTTCTCAACACTGTCTAAATAGTGCAGAATTTTGCATGCGTTTTGTCACAATATTTAAAACACACCTTTTTTCAAAGCTTAATTTGGATCTTGAATTTTCAAATTCACAGGTCTCTTTTGCAGCCCACTATATGTGTGTAAAAACACAACTGACTTAATAAAGCTATGAATAATGTGACAAAGTGATTTAGATAGCTGTAATAGTTCAATGGTCTAAGTTATATTATTAATATTACTATTATTTAGATGCAGATTTGGCCTCAGGTGAAGTTAATATGAGATTTGTTTTCTCCGTTTACATGATACAGTGTAATTCACTCTCAGTCCACTAGTGGACGCTAAATGTCACCTCAGCATTTCACCGGCTCTGTCTTCTCCTTTTCTCCCCCCATTTGAACTCATGATGTTTAATTCATACAGTACATCAATGAATCCAATAATATATTAAGAAGTACAGAAAGATTTTAATGTAATTTCTTGTTTGCTTGTGATCTGTGTTGATTGCACAAACTCAAAATCAGAATTCAGATTCTGAAGTTAAGTAAGCAGATATGGAAATAAACGTCGGGCCAAAAAAGGACAACAAGGTTTGGTTGGTCATCAGTGATGTTTGCATGACAGATTGTGTACATTTGCAATGCAAACTAACTCATGGCACCATGTGCTTTAAACTGCTTACAAGCCAGAGTGATTTACTCTAAACTATCAATCCAGTTTATTTGTTTCTGTTAACAGTTTCATCCTTTTTTGTTTTCTTTCATCAAGCATTCTTCTGCTCTCAGCAAAATGAGCTGCTGACACTATTGCATAACCAATGCACCTCTCTCCATCTGTCTCTCTCTCTCCTTCTCTTTCTATCTCAAAGCTGGAACAGTAGCAGGGAACACTGCAGTGCATATATCTTCCTCTCCCTCTCTCTCTTTCTCTCTCTCTCATGCTCGTATCACAGGCTTCCCTTACCCCTCCCTCTCCGTCTCTGCTCTCATTTTCCTCCTCCCTCTGTTTTCTCCTTGAGCACAAGTCCTGTAGCACAGGGGGACGGAGGCAGGAAAGCTGACGCATTTCTGTTCTACCTGCCAGTACCTGCAGGAACACATTTAAGGACACCAGAGGAAAAGACCACCTCGAAACAGTATTTGTATTTGTGAAACCACCTGGATACTTCTGGTTCGTAATTTCCATGTTTTACGAACAGACTTTTACCCTGGACTTTTGTGAAAAAAGGAAACACTCATCTTGGTCTCCAGCTTTCCATTTGACCCTACATTGAGACTTACGGACGTTTTCCGACTTGACAGGTGGAAAGTTTTGATGCTTTTTGGGAGATGCAGTTGTGTTGAAGTAGCTCACGCTGCCTGACAGCTTTGAGACGTGACTGGGAAAGTGTGTGTGTTTGACAGCTCTGATTCATGAGTTGACTAGCGTTTGTTTGAGTATGTGACTCTGCTGACAGATCCACTCAGAAGACGCTCAAACATTCACGTAGGAGTGGTGCACTGCTCATTTCAGACCATCTCTAGTGACGCAGCTGTTGTTTCTCTATGAAATGTGAATGACATTTACATGCTATTGAGGCATTGATTGATTGAAATGTAACTATTTGAAAAGAGTTGCTCAAGTCAGAAAGAAAGGCGTATTGAATCAGCTTCCATGACATCACGCCACTCTATTTTTTGTTTAGGGATGTAATTGCAGGTGCCTCTGTGGTTACATAATAACTATAACTTTGTTGCTTTGTCACTGAGCATGAGGCATTGCAGAACTGCTGTGATCTCTGGGCTGAACCAGTGTCCTCAGTTCTAGCTTTTACTATGATGTCTCGGAAAACTGTATTGTAGAATGATGACTCTATCAACGGTGAGTCATGTATGAGCCTAATAGGTCCATGTAATTTGGAATAATCTTAAATTAAGAGTACCTGAGTGACTTTATGTTACTATATATCTCTGACTCGCAGCTGAAAATGTAGTTGTTGAGGTATGCTACTGAAAATAGTCCCCAAACTTTGGTCAAGCATTGTTGGAAGTTAGATCACGGTCGACTGCTTGGTGGCAATTTGCAGTTTGTATCGTACTGCAGTGCAGAGTGGAGCACAATCTGTCCTGGCCTCGCTCTGGAAACTTGGTGTACCAGAACAACACTTAAGTTGCTGGACTGGGCTAAAGAGGAAGGTCCTCCATATCATAAAGTGCTACCCAACCATGAAGTTTAAACACGAATGTGCTTGCAACTGGACCTAACTGGACTGGATTCCCTTGTAAATTGAGGCTACGTTCCTTGTACTGGACTACCGTCAGTGGACCTTAGAGCCTCCATTTGAGAGTCTTGATTGGATGTCCACAGTGTCCCAAGTTAAAGAACTTGACTGAACAAGCTTGACTTTGAGGACACAAACCTTTATTAAATTCACTCACTCTGAATCCTGAGAAATGGAGTACCTTGGCGACAAGTTGTCGGTGGCCCACTCGCAGGTGTCGGGCTGGATGGGAAATGTGCGTCGTTCCCTTCAAGGTGCCCTTAACTTGGTCTCCACCAGCGTTGAGAGAAGATCTGCAGGAGGAGGTGTAGAGGATGGAGGTGGCTTTAAGAGGGCTGCCTCTCTACGTAGCCTGGCTAGTCGCAGCCGAGAATCCTTCCGCAGATTCAGCCTGCGCAGCCAACAGCGATTGTCCCTGCACAGACGAACCACCTCGCTGGCTTCGCCGAGCACTCCCTCATCTGTAAGAGAAATATATGCAATTTCTATCTCTGCTTTACCCAAAATCAGCATTTCTAAAACCACCCATCTCACCCACCACAAATACAGAGTAGTGCACATACTGATTTCCCACTTGGCACCATATAGCCCTCAATCTTGGTCTAGGTGGTCACTTTCTATTTAAACAAAACTGCTTAAAGCAGGGGTTCTTAACTCTGGCCCACGAGATCCATTTTCCTGCAGAGTTTAGCTCCAACCTTGATCAAACTTACCTGCATGTAACTGTCTAGTGATCCTAAAGACCTTGATTAGGGTTGGAGATGAACTCTGCAGGAAAATGGATCTTGTGGGCCAGAGTTGAGAACCCCTGGCTTAAAGCCTTTCTTTTGTCATTAGCTATGTTTCCATCCACCTATTTTTGTGTGCATTTTGGAATATTGCATAAAAAATGCTGGATATGCCAAGATTCACATAAATTCTAAAAATGCGCATAAGTTAAGTATTGAGTAGGATAAACTTTTTATCCGATAAGAAAAAATGCACATAAACTACAATGGAAACACATTTACCAAATAAATTCCACCATGCACATCAAAAAGTCATGTGACTTTGCACGATGGGATGGGATAACTTGAGACTAACTAGAGGACTGATCTCCTTGCACAGCATCTGAAATGTTGATTTGGTCATTCTGAACTGCCTGAGCAAAGTCTGTTATCAAAGTAATTCTGTATAAATGTCTTACACAACTGCGTTCCAAAACAGCAGGCATCAACCTCCGAAAGCAATGACAGCATTTATTGTGTTTCGTCTGCTCGCTCTGAGGCGCAAGTAATTTATAGTGATATTTAGTGCCAGTTTATCAGGAAATGACAATTTTGTTCTCTTTGACTCATTGGATGGAAATGGTGCTTTATTCACAAATGTTTTATGTGATATTCCAGTTTTGCGCGTAAGTTAAATTTGCATCTTTGGATGGAAATATAGCTATTGTCTGAACCTGAAACTGAGCTTGCTTCTGTAGTTATCTCAAGCTTTACGGCAGGGGTGGGTAAATCCAGTCTTGGTGGCCCACTAGAGTTGAACTTCATCTTCTATCAAACACACCTGGCAAATCTAACCTTAGAAGTTTTCAGGATTCCTTAAAAATTACAGGCAGGTGTATCTATTTAGGCTCTCCAGGACCGAAGTTGCCTATTCCTATTCCTAGAGCTCTCTGCCTTCATGCAAAGTTTAACTCCAGCTCTAATTAAAAAATCCACCTGAACCAGCTAATTAAGATAGTCAGGAATATAATTACAAACAGGTGTGTTGGAGCAAGTTTGGAACTGAAGTTTGTTGAAAAGTAGGTCTGCAGGAACACAAATGATCAGCCCTGCCATATAGTGACATTTGCAAGAAAAATACCCTGAGACTTTCAACCCTGAGAATTTCTGGTGGGTTGTTTGAATGACTAACCAAGTTTCCCCATAAAACTAGGCTAGTTGAGAGACATGTCCATCCTGTAACTGATATATGGACAGTAAACACAGGACGGTAACAGATGTTCAGAGATTCATTTAGCAAAACTCTCACATTTTTTGTTAAAAGCGGTGAATTTGGAGGCATTTTGATGGCTGTAGCAGTGTTTCTCATCCTTGTTCCTGGAGGCACACAAACACTACATATTTTCATACTCTTCCTGATTAAACACATCTAATTACACTTATTACAATCTGATTCCACCAGTTTATAAGTAGAGATTCCAATGGTCTATCCAAATTGCATACTGTCTGAGTATTTTCTAAGGTGGATGAGAAGCAAACTTTAGGACTGTTAAAAAAAGTATATTCTATATATTATGAATGTGTGTAGTATTAATATACTGCTGGCTACTACATCTGTCAAGTTGTCATAGTCATGTGACTTGTGCTGTCAGTTGTGGTGCTTCACTCCCATTCCCAACCCCTTCCTGTGCCTTAATGGCATAGTAAAGTGTTTATTGAATGCTCACTTAAGAGTCTCAGTGGACATAGTAGGTCATCCGGGTATTTTTTACCTACTGTTTTATGAATACTATGAATTTTCAGTTTATATACTCTTTTTCACCTA
Source organism: Tor tambroides (assembly GCA_021397915.2). Classification (NCBI taxonomy): domain Eukaryota; kingdom Metazoa; phylum Chordata; class Actinopteri; order Cypriniformes; family Cyprinidae; genus Tor; species Tor tambroides. Next base: position 28,791 of record JAFVLL020019612.1, read on the forward strand.
ATAAATAATACAGAAGTAGGCATATTTGTGTGCAGGGCAAGACCTGAAATTAGGGTGTCCACCTGGCAATAGATCTGTTGCGGGACAGTAGATGTGATTTTGCGGGACAGTGCGGGACACGTGTGAGACAGATACATTTACTACTGTTATGCTACATAAATACTGATTTACATACGTTGTCACATGCGATTTAATTATGTTTCTGAGCGCGCACATGTAAGCGAAGAGAATCCACCTGCGAGAGAAGAGATTTGTGCTCGCGCATTTTGATGCATCCTCGCATTACAATAATGCGCTTTGGACATTTGTCATTAAAATAACGCCATAGAAACCACCTCAAACGAACTATTAAAATAAGAAGAAAGTCGTGTCTGAAAGTTGCATCGAGTTTTTTAATTGGTTAAAATGAATGGAGAATATCGTGTTTTTCCGTGTGCACTCGACCATTTCCATCGGTGGTGCTGTAGATCACTTGATGAGGTCCGCACATCCTTTGCTATGCAGCAAAAAGAATAAATAAAAAGCTTTCATAAATAGGTAAAAGAACAATTAAAAACCAACAGACTGAAAATGCGGGACATTTTCTCAATATGCGACGTGAGAGACAAGGGGTGAAAATGCTGTGCAGTACAACGCAAACCGGGACGGGTGGTCACCCTACCTGAAATGGATGGGTCAGATAAGGAATACATCCAAAATATGTACTGTTGTTATGCCTCCAGGAACAGGGTGAGGACACATTAGGCTTACAGGATTTTTATAGGAGATGAATTTGGAGGCTTCCTCTGTCATTCGATCTGGATAACTTTCACATCTAGAGCTCTTGCAGCTGCTAATTTCTATACAGTGTTCCTACATGTTGTGTTCCTTTTTTCCTCTCCATCTCCTACTCTGTTTGTGTTTGTTGGTGGCTTGACCTTTGCAGTGGTATGAGAGAAGCTTCGAGATGCACAGTAAGCCCGGAAAGGCATTCTGGGAAAGCTAGGTACTGTTTCATGCGTACTGAAACCTGCCAGTACATTGCAAGGACAGTTTGCATACACTTCTTGGACATTTACATGCATGTTCTCAGTTTTGCACCAAAAGATCAAGTATTTGTGATGTTGTTAGAGTTATGCCTCAAAGTCAGTGCCTGTTTGTGTTTAAGTATGTATAAGCTAAATGAAAGGGGTGTTGTCCTGAACACTGAGTGATCTCAAAAACAAGAAGCTACTGTTTGTCTAAGATCATGAGGTGGAGTAAATCAGGGAATGCTGGTGGGCAGGTTTTCAGCTAGATTATATCCCCCCGATAGCTGAGTTTCGGTCATGTCACATCTCATAATGCTCATTCACTCTGCTGTCAGTCAAGGGTTTTTACTCCATCACTCAGACTCCATTTGTGTCAGAAAGATTGAACAAAAGGAAGAACTGTACTGTACATTGATCCTTGGTTTCAGTGTCACAGGAAACAGTCAAAACAGGTATGTAATCATTGTAACAGAATTAACAAGCCATAATGGGGTGCTTCCTGTGTCCTTTGGCCATCACCACTCTCTCTCTGACATACACAGGCACAGTGCTCCATTTCCCCTTCAGCCTTACTATATATTATCACACATGGACGAGCTGAGATATGAACACTTTGCCTGGAATAGTTGGAACTTTGTAACAATGCCTCAGGGTTACAGGCTCAGTATTGTGCATGTTTGAAAGTAAAGGTGTACATTAGGAGCACTATAAGCATATTATTTTGAGGCAAAAACTCCAGTGAACTTGGATTAAAATGTTTAAACTACACACTAGAGACTGACCAATAATCGCTTTGACTGAACAGCTTTCTTTAATACTGGTTCCACCAATAAAATATATATAATTTTTTTTTAATCATAAGAAATGAATACTTTTATTCATCAAGGACACATTTAGTTGATCAAAAGTGACAGTAAAGATATTTATAATGTTACAAAAGGTTTCTGTTTTAAATGTTTCTCTTTCAAACTTTCTATTCAGTAGAGAATCCTGAAAAATCCTGAAAAATATAATAATAATCACAATTTCCACAAAAATAGTAACCATCACAGCTGTTTTCAACATTGATGACTATAAGAAACATATCTTGAGCAGCAACTCAGCATATTAGAATGATTTCTGAAGGATCATGTGACACTGGAGTAATGATACTGAAAATTCAGCTTTGCCATCACAGGAATAAATTACATTTTAAAAATATATTAAGATAGAAAGCAGTTATTTAAAAAATGTAATAATATTTCACAGTATTACTGTTTTTACTGTATTTTTAATCAAATAAATACAGCCTGGGTGAGCATAAGAGACATCTTTCAAAAAAAGATTTAAAAGACGTATAGACCTCAAACATTTGTAATTTTTTGATAGTATATAGTGTTTGGATAATTTGTCAACTTTTTAAATGAGGCCATTCATTTTCAATTGCTAGAGTCTTACTGCAGTTCTATTTAATGTATATAAATTCAGTCTGCCAAGTATCTTATGCTGCTCCTTCACAACCCAGTAAATCGGCTGTTAATGTTTGATGTTCCCTGAGGTAAATGTAGCCGCACCTTTGGTGGGAATGTTTTGTGAGAATGCCAGGAGATGAAAATGAGTGTCTGAGCGAGCGCACACACCAGTAAACATATACAGTATATGCGCTATTAGAAATGAAGAAAGGCTCAAGAATCACTTGTTGAATATGAAGGCACATAAATAGGTGATTCAGATTTGGAGATAACACTCTCACAAGTGCAAATAGAAACACAAACGCATCTCTATAAACAGCCAAACATCAGTGTTTTGGTGTTAAAGTGATGGCTACCCTTTTCTTTCTACCTCTCATCTTTTCTTTCCATCCGTTCATTGTTTCTTTGCTTCCCCTGACGCACTCTTCCTGTTCGTGTAGTGAGATGGTGAGAGGTTTTCAAGTTCTCTCTCTCTCTCTCTGCTGCTGTGTATTTATTTTCACTGAAAAGTTCAGATAAGAGTGTTTTTATCCAGGGCTTTGCCCTTTAAAATAAGATATTGTTCTATCTGGATCTACACCCTTATGTTGTCAGTGTGGCCCTTTAGGCCATTACAACTAATGTTAGTTCTGACTACCACTCCCTCTCAGCCTGTGTGTGTGTGTGTGTGTTTATTTACGTGTGGTCGACAGGCACAGAAAATCAGTCGCTTTCCAAGGTGAGCATGCAGATCATAGGTGTGTCTTCGTTGGAAGTGCATTGCTGTTATTAGCGAGCTTTGTTTGAGACTTGGAAGACTTACCTGCCATAAATAAACCCAAATTGATTGGATAAGCCAGAAATGAAAGCATTTATAACCGAACACACCCATTTCAGCGTCTTTGAGGGCAGATATATGCAAAGATGTGCAAAAGTTCACACAGACATTTTGCTGATGCATTGTGTTCGTAGCCGATGTTAATGAATTAGCATTGCAATATGTGCTAAAAGCTTTAGGTTAATCAGCCACCAGCTGTTTGAGACATTCCTCTTGGCTTTTCTGGTCAAGTGATTAGCGTAAAAAGTGTAATTCCAGCCTGTGTTTTGGATTTGGATTAGTTATTCAGAACATACAATTTTTTTTTTTTTTTTTTTTTTACTTAACACAAAGATTAAGAGAAGCTTTGTCATACTTTTTCTGGCATTAGCTTGCATAGAAGCAACCATTTGATTTAACTCAGTATGGTACTTCTACAAAAATATACCACAGTTTCAGTCAAAATACCAAAATTACTGTAAAATTTCTTTCTTTAATCTTCAACTGATGATAGTGGTGACTTGGTATTAGTTACCACAGTCTTATTATATTAACAGTAAGTGTAGTAACTATGGTATTTTGATGGCAACTAAAGTTACTCTGGTTAGACTAGAGTTTCATATTCTGTTGACTCTAGCAGTTAGTATTATAGAGCTGTCTGAATCAGTGTGCTCTCTTGTTATTGAGCTGTACTTACAGACATCGGTTTCTTTTGTCTGTCCCAGCATGTGTTTATGACTAGTGGTCAACCCGAAATGGGTTTTTCAGTAGCCAGTACTAGTACTGATAACTACAGACCACAGCGGGCCATTGTCAATATGAAAAACTTTATATAATATAAATATAGCCTAATATAATATACAATAATAGAGTGAACCCAATTGAGATGTACACAAAATTGATAAAATAGATTTTTTTTAAATGGACCTTTTTTTTTTATTTATTAAAAAAAAACACTTAAAGGAATAATAACCCAAAAATGACCGTGCATAGACAGAAACGGAACTGACACGTTCAAGGCCCAGAAAGGTAGTAAGGACATCAGTGGTCCAACTGGAATTTTATGAAGCTATGAGAATACTTTTGTGTGCAAAGGAAGCAAAAAGAATGACTTTATTCAACAGTTTCTTCTCTTCCAGTCAGTCTCCGCCGCCATTTATGAGAGTACCACGACGCAAAATTAAGGTTGAATCATTGATGTCACATGAACTATTTTAACAATGTCCTTACTACATTTCTGGGCCTTGAACATATCAGTTGCATTGCTGTCTATGCAGGGTCAGAAAGCTCTCAGATTTAATAAAAAATACCTTAATTTGTGTTCCAAAGATGAACAAAGGTCTTACAGGTTTGGAACGATGTGAGGGTGAGTAATTAATGACAGAATTTTCATTTTTGGGTGAACTATCCCTTTAAATATTTTATTTTATATAGGGTTTGAGTTCTGAATATTTGTAATTAGCATTATTTAAAAAAAAAAAAAACAACTGATGTTATATCCTCATATAGAAAGTTAAATGTGTGTGTGTACCTGTTTTTTTCTATTCTGGTGGCGACTTAAACCTGAATACACACAGACTCATGGGGACTTGTGTCACGGTGGGGACCTAAATTGAGGTCCCCACAGGTAAACAAGCTCATAAATCAGACAGAATGAAGTTTTTTGAAAATCTAAAAATGCAGAAGGTTTCCTGTAAGGGGTAGATTTAGGTGTAGGGCCATAGAATATATGGTCTGTACAGTAGAAAAACCATTATGCCTATGAGGAGTCCCCACAAGGATAGCTGACCAGACATGTGTGTGTGTGTGTGTGTGTGATGAGCTTTTTGTCAGGTGGGAGCGCTGCTCTGATATTGTCCGGTCTGATTCTCACTGCTCTCTGTTGCCTGTTGCCTGTTACTCTTCCTGACAGGAAAGGCAGAGCTGATGAATGACATCCTGTGCTGTTTTCTCTAATGCAAACAGCCTCAACACACACTCTCCCTCTCATTCGGTCACTTACACACACACACACAGTTTCTCTCATTATTACTAATGACTTAATGCTCAGGTCGATACCTATCATCTTAAATACTGAATTTTGCTCTGCGTGTTTAAGAATTGTCTCAGTTTTTAGCTAGTTCCATTTTCCAGTAAGTAACGAATGTGAATTTAAAGTGACTTGGCCACGCCCCACAGGATGTTGAATTTGAGTGGTAGGAAGAGGAATTTACAGTGAATCGAAGAAAAGTCACACATCAGAGGAACTTCATTAGTCCACCACAACAAATCAAACAGATCACTTGTTCTGTTAAAGGTGTCTATGGTGTAAACCTGTTTCATCTTGTTTGGCTATATTTTAAAAGTAAATTAGAGCATTGTGGGTGTTCTTCCACCATGATTGATATGAATATATGTGATGTATGTCTGTATGCAAATATTAAATGCAAATTGTTATAGGTAGCAATTTACCAATTGAGTGTTAATATCATCTAATGCTTCTATAAATAATTTATTAGTAACATTACATATTAGGGTGTTGTTATTGTCAAAACTATTGTTTTTTTTAATTGAAATAAAGCTGAAGTAAATTAAAACAGTAGATAAAAAATAAGAAACTCAATAAACAAATAAAATACATATGTTGAAGTATTAAAATTACTAAAAATAAAACTTACAAACATATCAGTAATAATAATAATAATAGCAAACACCTAAAAACATAAATGATTACAAATGAAAATATAAAAACTAATTCAAAATATTAATAAATACTAATAAAATGAACAAAAACAGTATATGAATGATGTTAAACACAGGTCTATGTAATGTTAAGCTAAATCTTAATTAAGCTAAATTAAGCTTAGGTTAAATTTATTATTAAAGACTACCTGAAAGCTTTCTATTTGAATTATAGAAATCTTCACCCTGCTTGCTGCCTGACAGACCCCTGACAGTCACACACACAGTGCTCACACTCAGTTCTGCTTGTGATCAGGGAGCTGTTGACTCTGTGTGTGTGTGTTAGATACACTGTACCCTCTGTAGTCTCCTCATTAAAAGAGGCACGGTTGAATGGATGCGCTCACCAGTTCAACCAGTAGATTTCTATGAGGTCATTGCAGTACTTTCATGGGAGTTTCACCAATATGTTCCTATGTTCCTATTTTCCTTGTCATTCATTTTCACTCTGTCTCACTAACCATTTTTATGATTCTGCTTCGTTTATTTGCAAATAATTTCCTATATATTACATTATATTACATTGCTGCCTGAAAATATCAGCAGCTGCCTAGTTATGACACCAGGATGTTAGTTTAGTGTTGTTTCTGAATTCTTTGTTAAAGGATGGTGAACTGGTGCTGACTGGGTTTGTAGTTGAAATGTGATCAGGGTTAATAGTCCTGCTGTTCTGTTCTGTGATATTACACACAATATAGTTTTATGCCCTGCTGAGCGGATTGCATCTTTTCACTCAGTGATTGGCTAATGTCCAGCTCTGGTGCTGTGATGTCACATCTAAAGGGAGTTGCTGGGTTCATGACTGGATTGTTCAGTGTGAGATTTAGCTTCACCTGGTGGTTGTTTAGAGTGCTGCAGGATGATTAAACTCCCTCTCCATCTCCATTCATGCCTTTCCACAGGTAGAAGCAACATGCCCATTCAGAAAAACCCATGGTGATCACTGATTGTCAAGTTCACTTCCAGTATTTTTTGCTTTATTAAACAAAAAAACTAAATATTAAACAGTTTGTTTTATATGCTACCATTCAAAACTTTGGGGTCAGTAAGATTTTTTTTTTTAAGTGAAAGAAAAATTTTACATTCTTAAAATGTCAAATAAATGCTGTTTATTTGAAGTTTCTATTCATCAAATAATCTGGAAATAATATATGAAGGTTTCCACAAAAATGTTAAGCAGCTCAACGGTTTCAACATTGATTATAATAAAAACAGTGAGCAGCAAATCAGTATATTAGAAAGATTTCTGAAGGATCATGTGACACTGAAGACTGGAGTAATGATGCTGAAAATTCAGCTTTATCATCACAGGAATAAATGACTATAAAATGCATGAAAATACAAAACATTTAGTAGAAAGCATTGAAAACATAATTTCATAATACTGACTGTTTTACTGTATCTTTGATCTTGGTGAACATAAGAGGCTTCTTTAAAAAAAAAAAAAAAAAAAACTTACTGACCCCAAACTTTTGAATGGTAGTTATTTCAGGATTTGAACATTGTTCTCCATGGATACTAAACACAAACAGTTGAATTAAATGAAATTACCACTAAGTTTTTTCTTTGGTAATTTCCTGTCTCGTTGACTCATCAGCCACTGTTACCACCTCCAAAAAAAAAAAGACATCCCTGAGAAATTATATTAATTTGGTAGCTTTTTATTTTTAAACATCCTCTTTTTCTTTCTTCTCTTTACAGGAGCTGGTAAAGCAGTGTGGTAGTGGACTGGAGGAGAATAAAGACACAGACAATCTGGTGCAGGAGACCGACAGTCAGTACGGCACATGGGAGACAGGACTTCGCACAGATGACAGGTGAACACACACCTTAAAACCATAAAACAACCGTCTATGTCCTCAAACTAACTCATACACTATACCTGAGCGACTCAAAACAGTGCTCAGTCACTGGTTGTAACTCAACACCAGGATCAATTGCATCTATTGAGTGGGTCATCTGCAACAGAGCTATAATGACCTCATGGACAGACACACAGGCAGATACATCTTCATTACAGATCATACTGGGCTTGTCAGAGAGGTTTGGTTACAGCAGTGACTAATGCAAGGGATTCAGATGAAACGAGAGCTGATATACAGTATGTGAATCATTGGGTTGGATGGGTTGTATCTTTGCCCTGAAATGATCTTTGGATGGGTGGTTATGTGTTGGCTATTAACAGGGATGTTGCGAAGGGTGATGTAGCCGCCCAGTACTCACCGTTTGCCGGTAACTTTATTAGGAACTGCCAAATTATACATGGTTTAAATTTAATTATGTGAACGGGAGTCTGACCAACACTCATGTAGGCCTAAATGACGTGTGCAAATCGAATTAAAATCAATGGGTTACAAAACATCTGCTGTTAAAGTGGTGGTGTAACAGACATAGCAACAGATCTTTTATTCCGTATTTTGCTATACAGCCGAGTATAACGGATTATTGAAAAAGAAAAAAATGTACATGGGAACACGGTTCTATTCATTAGTTGTTGACTCGATGGAGGAAGATCTGAATGCGTAGCCGATTGTAGTTGATTGTAAGGATTGTATTGTAAGTTGATAGAAGTCTGGCATGCGTCGTAGGGCTGGACGATATGATTTTATGCGTCGTAGGGCTGAATGGATTTTATTTTACCTCGATTTATGATTAATGAACGATTATTTTATTTATTCATTTATTTGCCCTCATAGTTCACTGACAATGTTTGCACTATAAATATGCACAACTACTAAAGGTGGGATATTTTATCTAATGAAGCAGTGCATTTTTTATCTTTGTGATTTTAAAATAATTGAAGGAAACAA
>JAFVLL020019612.1:37678-69725 GCA_021397915.2 Tor tambroides
TCCTATATGGAGTCCAAACTGGGAGCTGGCATCCCAGGGACAGAGAGAGAACCGTGCCTCACACAGGGACAAAGTACAACAGGTGAGGAAGAACACACTCTGGCATAGATTCCCATCGTATAGTCTTTGTGTGTGTTGTGTTTAGCACTGTATTGACATTGGTCAGTTGAATTGTAGAACCACCCAACTATTGGTATTGAAAAATGTTCTTTGGAGTGGTCAAATATTGTGCCAGCCCTAGTTGTGTTGCATTGCGTTTCCTTTGAATTCTTTAGATAAGCTTGACTGTAGCCCCTTATATGTTTGTGTAGAAACGTTCAAGGAGTATGTGTCGAAGATCTGCCCCCACTGAAAGCTCTGCTGATGGTCCGCTTACCCACGTGAGAACTCGCAGAAGTCGCAGTGCACACAAAGAAAGAAGTGGAGAGACCTCGGTAAGTAGAAGCATGATCAGAATTAAAACTTTATTTTTTCATACACGTGCTCGCATACTCAAACCTGTTTACAGGTACTTTCCACTAAGGCTGGGTACTCTATTGAATATTTACTCAGGGATGCATCGATATGAAAAGTTTTGGTCAGTTGCAAATTTAGCATGTTTTGTCACTGCTGAGTTTAGCTTTTGTTGTCAGTTTTGTTTGTGGATCGTGTTTTGTGTGTACATCAACACAATTAAATGACACCCTCACAAATCTTTTTTTTTTTTTTTTATGTAGTAACAGTCATTTCGATTAAACAGTACTGAATTTCATCTGTTAGGATGCAATTAAAACTAGTCTATGAAAGAGATGAAATGAAAAAAGTAGCTCTTATAATATGACAATTTATCGTAGAATTTGTTTTATTTTAATATTTGCACTTCTAAACAACAAATAGTATACAGCTTTCCTAAACTCACTTGCCTTTTATAGTAAAAACTTGTCACCTTGTCAATGAAGCTGCAAGCTTTTTCAAAAATGTGCAAGCAGCTTGTTAATTTCTCAACTTTTTCAACTGAGACTTTGCCAAACTCACTAAGGGCATAGTTTCTCACACTTCATCATAAAGTTTGTGACTTTGTTGTATTTGTTCAGTTCCTAACCTAAAACTTTTATTGAGCTATATTTCTATTGAGCTATATTTCAGATATTGTCAAAAGACTGAAATTTTTTTTAGATGAGATTGCCCAGCTCTACTTTGCACATGGACCAGCAAACATCTTACATAAGGGTCGAGTTCTTCACCATGTTCTAATGGAAAGTGTACAAAAAATGAAGGTTGGAGAGATTGCTTGTTGACTTCTGATGATGTCACCCAGCTTTTAGAGACCAGATGTTGGAGGAGTTCCCCGACAATGTGAATAACAGCTGTCATATGACCCTTTCTGGCATGTAGTGCTTGGCTAATGATGTTTGCCCGTATCTGATGGACTTAATAGACTTGTTAAAACACATACTGAACTAGTTATTTAGGCTGAGGGTCATTAAAGCTAAATGTTTATATTTATATGCATGTTTCTCGGGTATGGAGGCTAACTAGCTTGTGTTTTATTTGTGTGTATGAGTGGGTGGTGCAGGAATGCAGTCTGATTGCAGAAAGGAGTGTCTTACTTAAAGTTACTGTGTAATGGTAGAGCATTTTCTAACACGGCAACACAGCTAGCATTGAGTAAGATTGTGTAAATCAAACTAAAAACAGACTTAATCATTATGAGTTCATCAACTGTGTGAAAAGTTGTGAACGTGTATGGACAACATTAACTCCAGTTTAAACATTCTGTTGAAGAGCTTGAGATCAATCACTGCCTTGGTTTTGATGGACAGATTAATTGAAATTTCATACAAATTCTTGGATGATGAAGTGTTTTCAGGAAAGAGGAAAGTTTTTCCACCTGGAGACTTATTCCTCAAGGCAGTTTTAGTCCCCCCCCCAGTTCCTCTGAATGCTTACGTAGTGCCATCTGCTGTATGAATCAAGTTATTACATTGTTGATTTTTATGATTCACAGTTAGCCGTGGCTATAAAAAGGGGCTGATCTGTCAGCCGAGAATATCCCCTTAACCTTTAATTTAATTTGAAACTTTCCAGGACCGATAGTTTGTTTCTTATTTTAAACGTTTGAGTTTATTGTTGTTATGTGGGTGTTTGCATGTGGGCTTCAAGAGGAAGCACACTCTCTCTCTCTCTCTCTCTCTCTCTCTCTCTCTTGCTCTCCCACTCTCATCGTTTCTCAGTATTGGTCATCATAGGAAGTGTAATTTTTACATCACTGTGTACTCATGGGCACAGAAGATTTACACAGACGCTGAGAGAGGTAGAGAAGTAATGAACATTCAAATAAACTTCACAAAAGTAAAAGACTGTAAGACATTCTTTTGGGCTAAATAGAAGGATTTGCTTCATAGAACCATGGCTTATCGCTTCTGTCCTTCCTGCTGTTGGTGGCTTTGGGTAAGCTTACTTTATTTTACTGTCAAGATGGTAATGCAACTACACATTCCACTACACAACCACTACGCTTCATGCAATCTGAAATCAGTACAATCAAATGCTCTGTGACATCTCTTGTCGTACATTGACTGATGTTTGACTTTTGGATGAAGCCAAAAGTTCTGTTTTTTTAGCGTAGATGCATTTTATAGCACATTGATTTGCGAAGTTGTTTCTTCCTCTGTAATTTGTGCGTATCATTCTGTCCAATAATATTATCTTCATGTGACAAAGGTGAGGCCTCTGTTAATGCTTCCTGTTGTCTGGCTAATTAAACAGATATTTTCACTCTGTTCTTTTAATTTCCTGAAACTTATTCAGGTGGTTAGTTTATTTATTTAACTATGGTGGTGGACAGATGGTTCACTCTCCATAAAAAGTACTTTTTTTGTTTTCTGTCTCCCCAGGCATCTTTGAATGAATCCGATATGAAGAAAAATAAAATCATTCAGTATCTATTATGTTGTTAGGAATACAGTAGTATTTTCTGCTTGTATTGTGCTAATATGAGCATAGTACTCATGCAGTATCAGAAACTCTAAATATAGATAGATTAGGTTTTTTTTTTAAACAATACACATTTTATTCAGCTAGCACTGCCCATTGACTGGCTATGTGCATCCTCCAGATAGCCCAAAACATATACCTCTGTAGCATTTTTATTGGTTTTATCTAGTGCTGGGCAATGATTAATGGTGATTAATCGCATCCAAAATAAAAGTTTTTGTGTACATAATTTACGTGTGTGTACTGTTTATATTTATGATGTAGGCTATATATAAATACACACACATGCATGCATATATTTAAGAAAAATGTTATGTTTATATGTTATGTTTATATATTATAGAATGTTTAGTCAACATTAGAAGTGGATCAAAACCTTTCATCAAAGTTGTCCTAAAACCTAAAACCAAAATGCGTTCTTGTCTTAGGACAACTTTGATGAACTTTTTTGATCCACTTCAAATGCTGACTGCTATATTTATATATATATATAATATAAATTATATGAATATAAATATATGAAATACATGTAAATGTTTTCAAAATATATACTGTATATGTGTGTCTTTATACATAAATATACACAGTACACACACGTATTGTATAATCAAAAACTTTTTTGGATGCGATTAATCGCAATTAATCGTTGCTTAGTACTAGATCACTTATCAATCATTTTAGTATGTGTATGAACCAGTTCTGTTAATGTAAATGCCCAAGCCAGTCTCAAACAGTGCACAATAAACTTATTCAAGTTCTTATCCAGTTCCCTTCTATATCATCTGCACATCAACAGCATCTCTTTGATTGTCATGTGACTATACGAGCTAGTTTAGGTGAAAACGAAGGGAGTTTAAACCCTTAAGGAGTTTAGATTTGTTTCATTCCCAAAACTAATTGAGCATCTTATTTTGCAAACAAATCTCTTGCTTTAACACAGTTTTGTCATTGCTGTGTCAGAGGACCTGTCAGCTTGCACTGAGTCATAATACGGGGCTCAAATAAAATGAATCGTCTTTCTCACTGGTTTTGTTACATGGCTTTGATATATGAAAAACCAAAATATCCACATATGTCATAGCCTGTGCCACTACCTGTGTATGCTGTAATTTTCAGTTTTGATGTGTAAAGTTTTGACACAAAGGAAGTAGCATCAGTCAGTGTTGACAGCGTTACCCCTTCATGAATGGGCCACGTGTGGTTTAAAGAGGAACATCACACTATTTAGACCACTTGTTCTGTTTGGACTTTATAATTGCTCTTTGTTATCTTGATGTAGTCAGAGTAATAGGATGTAATGTGCCCAGCAATAAACCTTAATGTGCTGTTGTTTGTTATTAAAGGCTAAAGACTAACCCTTTAAAATGTAATTGGGATATTGGAACAGATTACACAGACTGGTGCAACCAAAAATGGGGTCATGTCATTTTAAGTGAAATATACCTACGTAACCACGCACAAGTGTACACGCATACACAGTATTGCCATATTGGGGCCAAATTTATTTGGCATTTATGTTACACTATGTTAGTTAGAAGAAACGGCTGCAGCTTTTCCGAGTACATTACAAGATTTGGATTTGTCTTTCATTTAGTTGTCCTAAAATAATGTGATTACTGTGTTAATGGGCTTTTAGATCTATTATGAGGTTTCCAAAACTAGTGGAATATGTAAACCTCTCTCTATCACAAACTGTACTGGCGATGTATACATCTTCTAAGCAGCATTAACTATGAGTGATGTCTAAATAAATATACTGTATGATCAAAACAGTATTTATAGAAAACGCAGTAAGCAACAAATTCTGGTTCTTGATGTGGTTTACCATCAGGCAGATGACTGAATCATGAGCAGTGACTGTGACTCATTTGAATTCCAGGCTGACAGGATAGTATTCTGGTGATGATATATTCATGAAAGTATAGTCGTCATTTTACCACTCAGCACTGTGGCTAATGCATGCATTTAATCGATACATGGACGTTAGCCAGATCTTCCTAATGTCAGTTTAAATTGTAGCTGTATTTTAAATCTTTGACTCTATGCTGATTATCTTGTAATAAGATGTGTGGTTGTGATTGTCATGAAAGAAAGTAGATTCGACATACATGACTATTGCTCTGTTTATAAAAGGAACAAAAACTAATTTACCATTGATTGGCTTTTGCCATTTATAAGAGTTTCTTGTCATGTTGTTCCTTAATCTAATTTTAGTGATTTGTGTCTTCTGTGCAGGCCGAAACTGGAGCTTGTATTATTTTATTTATTATTTTATTTTACTTTTATTATTAAAGGAGTTCACATGCAAGTTTTCCTGTTAGATTAGTGATCTAGATGCATGCATAATTAATTTTATTTCACAGTATTCAACATTTAATTTGGATCTTGAATCTTAGACTACACTAGGTCTCTTTTGGAGCAGTCGTGGCCTAATGGATAGAGAGTCGGACTTGTAACCCAAAGGTCACGGGTTCAAGTCTCAGGTCCGGCAGGGATTGTAGGTGGGGGGAGTGAATGTCCAGCGCTCTCTCCACCCTCAATACCACGACTGAGGTGAGACCCTTGAGCAAGGCACCGAACCCCCAACTGCTCCCCGGGTGCCGCAGCATTGGCTGCCCACTGCTCCGGGTGTGTGTTCACAGTGTGTTTGTGTGTGTGTGCTCACTTCTCGCTGCTGTGTGTGTGCACTTGGATGGGTTAAATGCAGAGCACAAATTCTGAGTATGGGTCACCATACTTGGCCACACGTCACGTCCTTTCCTTTTCCTTTCCTTTTGAAGCCCACTGTATGTGTGTAAAAAACACAACTGACTTAATAAAGCTATGAACAATGTGACAGAGTGATTTAGATAGCTGTAATAGTTCAATGTATATGTTATATTATTAATATTATTTTTTATGTAGATTTGGTCTCAGGTGAGGTTAATATGAGGTTTGTTTTCTCCATTAACATGATACAATGTAATTCACTCTCAGTCCACTAGTGGGCGCTAAATTGCACCTCAGCATTTCACTGGCTAAGGCTTCACCTTTTTTCCTCCCATTTGAACTCATTATGTTTAATTCATACAGTGCATCAATGAATCAAAAATGTATTAAGAAGATTTTAATGTTAATTTATTTTTCACTTGCTATCTGTGTTGGTTGAAAAAACTTAAAATCAGAATTGAAATTGGAATATGGAAATAAATGTCAGGGCCAAAAAGGACAGCAAGTTTTGGTTGGTCATCAGTGATGTTTGCATGACAGATTGTGTACATTTGCAATGCAAACTAACTCATGGTACCATGTGCTTTAAAATCCTTACAAGCCAGAGTGATTGTCTCTAAACATGCACAGATATATCAGTCCCATTTATTTGTTTCTTTGAACAAATTCTTCCTTTTTTGTTTTCTTTCATCAAGCATTCTTCTGCTCTCAGCAGAATGAGGTGCTGACAATATTGCATAACCAATGCACCTCTCTCCATCTGTCTCTCTCTCCTTCTCTTGCTCTCTCAAATCTGGAACAGTAGCAGGGAACACTGCAATGCATATATCTTCCTCTCCCTCTCTCCCTCTCTCTCTCTCTCTCTCTCTCTCTCTCTCTCGCATGCTCGTATCACAGGCTTCCCTTACCCCTCCCTCTCTGTCTCTGCTCTCATTTTCCTCCTCCCTCTGTTTTCTCCTTGAGCACAAGTCCTGTAGCACAGGGGGACGGAGGCAGGAAAGCTGACGCATTTCTGTTCTACCTGCCAGTACCTGCAGGGACATATTTAAGGACACCAGAGGAAAAGACCACCTTGAAACAGTATTTGTATTTTCCAGTCAGCACCTGCGAAACCACCTGGATACTTCTGGCTCGTAATTTCCATGTTTTACGAACAGACTTTCACCCTGGACTTTTGTGAAAAAAAGGAAACACTCATATTGGTCTCCAGCTTTCCGTTTGACCCTACACTGAGAGTTACAGACATTTTCCGACTTGACAGGTGGAGAGTTTTGATGCTTTTCGGGAGATGCAGTTGTGTTGAAGTAGCTCACGCTGCCGGAGAGGTTTGAGACGTGACTGGGAAAGTGTGTGTGTTTGACAGCTCTGATTCATGAGTTAACTAGCATTTGTTTGAGTATGTGACTCTGCTGACAGATCCACTCAAAAGACGCTCAAACCTTCATGTAGGAGTGGTACACTGCTCACTTCAGACCATCTCTAGTGACGCAACTGTTGTTTCTCTATTAAATGTGACTGACATTTGCATGTTATTGATGCATTGATTGATTGAAATGTAACTATTTAAAAAGAGTTGCTCAGGTCAGTAAGTAAGGCATATTGAATCAGCCTCCATGACATCACGCCACTCTATTTTTTGTTTAGGGACGTAATTGCAGGTGCCCCTGTGGTTACATAATAACTATAACTTTGTTGCTTTGTCACTGAGCATGAGGCATTGCAGAACTGCTGTGATCTCTGGGACAATCCAGTGTCCTCTGTTCTAGCTTTTACTATGATGTCTCAGAAAACTGTATTGTAGAACAATGGCTCTATCAACAGTGAGTCATGTATGAGCCTAATAGGTCCATGTAATCTTAAATTAGGAGTACCTGAGTGACCTTATGTTACTACATAGGTCTGACTCGCAATTGAAAATGTAGCTATTGAGGTATGTCACTGAAAATAGTCCCCAAACTTTGGTCAAGCATTGTTGGAAGTTAGATCACAGTCGACTGCTTGGTGGCAATTTGCAGTTTGTATCGTACTGCAGTGCTGAGTGGAGCACAATCTGTCCTGGCCTCGCTCTGGAGACATGGTGTATCAGAACAACACTTAAGTTGCTGGACTGGGCTAAAGAGGAAGGTCCTGCATACCATAAAGTGCTACCCAACCATGGAGTTTACACACAGATGCACTTTCAACTGGACATCTCTGGATTGGATTCTCTTGTAAATCAAGGCCACTTCTTGAATTGGACTATCGTTAATGGACCTTAGAGCCTCCATTTGAGAGTCTTGATTGGATGTCCACAGTGTCCCAAGTTAAAGAACTTGACTGAAAGAGCTTGACATTGAGGACGCAAACCTTTATTAAATTTACTCACTCTAACTCCTGAGAGATGGAGTATCTGGGAGACAAGTTGACAGTTGCCCACTCGCAAGTGTCGGGCTGGATGGGGAATGTGCGCCGTTCCCTTCAAGGCGCCCTCAACTTGGTCTCCAGCAGCGTGGAGAGAAGATCTGCAGGAGCAGAGGACGGAGGTGGCTTTAAGAGGGCTGCCTCTCTACGCAGCCTGGCCAGTCGCAGCCGTGAATCCTTCCGTAGATTCAGCCTGCGCAGCCAACAGCGCTTGTCCCTGCGCAGACGAACCACCTCGCTGACTTCACCGAGCACTCCCTCTTCTGTAAGAGAAACATATGCAATTTCTATCTCTGCTTTACCCAAAATCAGCATTTCTAAAACCACCCATCTCACCCACCACAAATACAGGGTAGTGTGCACTAGTACTGATTTCCCACCTGGCACCATGTAGCCTTCAATCTTTGTCTAGGTGGTCACTTTCCATTTAAACAAATCTGCTTAAAGGGATAGTTCACCCAAAATTGAAAATTCTGTCATTAATTACTCACTCTTCGTTCATCTTTGGAACATAAATTAAGATATTTTTGATGCATTCCGAGAGTTCTCTGACCCTCCTATAGATAGCAAGGATCCTTACACGATCAAGGCTCAGAAACGTAGCAAGGAGATTGTTAAAATAGTCCATGTGACATCAGTGGTTCAATCGTAATTTTACGAAGCTACGAGAATACGTTTTGTGCACAAATAAAAAAACAAAAAACGACTTTATCCAACAATTCGTCTCCTCCACATCACACTATAGCGCCATTTTGGAGAGTATCACATACGTAAACAACGTATGCTGTTCTGTGTCAGCAGCACTGTACGCGGATATGCTGTTTACGCTTTGATCTGAACGTACGTTAAACAAAGTATCCACGTACATGCGTTGTATACGTTGTTTACATATGTGATAATCTCCAAAATGGCGCTGTAGGGTGACGAAGAGGAGACGAATGGTTGGGTAAAGTCGTTATTTTTGTTTTCTTTGGGCACAAAATGTATTCTCGTAGCTTCGTAAAATTATGGTTGAACCCCTGATGTCACATGGATTATTTTAACAATCTCCTTGCTACGTTTCTGAGCCTTGATCATGTAAGGATCCTTGCTGTCTATGGGAGGGTCAGAGAGCTCTCGGAATGCATCAGAAATATCTTAATTTGTGTTCCAAAGATGAATGAAGGTTTTACAGGTTTGGAACAAAATGAGGGTCAGTAATTAATGACAGTTTTCATTTTTGGGTGAAATATCCTTTTAAAGTAGGGGTTCTCAACTCTGGCCCACAAGATCCATTTTCCTGCAGAGTTTAGCTCCAACCATGATCAAACTCACCTTCCTGTAACTTTATAGTAATCTTAAAGACCTTGATTAGCTTGTTCAGGTGTGTTTGATTAGGGTTGGAGATGAACTCTCCAGGAAAATGGATCTAGCGGGCCAGAGTTGAGAACCCACTGAGAACTCAATGTCTGAAAATTAAACTGAGCTTCTGTAGTTATCTCAAGCTTTACGGCAGGGGTGGGCAACTCCGGTCCTGGTGACCCACCATCCTGCAGAGGTTAGCTTCATCCCCTATCAAACACACCTGACAAATCCAACCTAAGAAGTTTTCAGTATTGCTTAAAAATCATAGGCAGGTGTGTAGGCAGGACCCCCGAAGCAGGGCTGCTCAATCCTATTCCTGGAGGTCTGCCTTCATGCAAAGTTTAGCTCCAACTCTAATTAGAAAATACACCTGAACCAGTTAATTATGATAATCAGGAATATAATTACAAACAGGTGTGTTGGAGCAGGGTTGGAACTGAAATTTGCAGAAAAATAGATATCCAGGAACACAAATGAGCACCCCTGACCTATAGTGACACTTGCAAGAAAAAACCCTGAGACTTTCAACCCTGAAAATTTCTGGGGGTTTGTCTGAATGACTAACCACGTTTCCCCATAAAACTAGGCTAGTTGGGAGACATGTCCATCCTATAAATGATATATGGACAGTAAACACAATACGATAACAGATGTTCACAGATTCATTTAGCAATACTATCACATTCATTTGTTAAAAGCAGTGAATTTGGAGGCATTTAGATGGCTGTAGCAGTGTTTCTCATCCCTGTTCCTGGAGGCACACAAACACTACACATTTTCAAACTCTTTCTGATTAAACACGTCTGATTTACACTCATTACAAACTGATTTCACTAGCTTATTAGTAGAGATTCCAATGGTCCATCCAAATCGCATACTGTCTGAGTATGTTCTAAGGTACTTTATGACCATTAAAAAGTATATTCTATATGCATTATGAATGTGTGTAGTATTATTATACTGCTAGGTACTACATCTGTCAAGTTGTCATAGTCATGTGACTTGTGCTGTCAGTTGTGGTGATTCACTCCCATTCCCAACCCTTTCCTGTGGCTTAATGGCTTAGTAAAGTGTTTATTGAATGCTCACTTATGAATCTCAATGGACGTAGTAGGTCATCCGGGTACTTTTTACCTACTGTTTTATCAATACTATGAATTTTCAAATCACGTACTCTGTTTCGCCTACTGTATAGTATGGAAGTAGGCATATTCGTGTGCAGGGCAAGACCTGAAATGGATGGGTCAGATAAGGGACACATCCAAAATGTGTACTGCTGGTGTGCCTCCAGGAACAGTGTTGGGAAACATTTGGCTTTTTTTATAGGAGATGAATTTAGAGACTTCCTATGTCATTCGATCTGGATAACTTTCACATCTAGAGCCCTAGCAAGTAGCAACTGCTAATTTTTAAACCATGTTCCTATATTTTGTATACATTTTCTTTCTTTTGTATCCGGTGCCTCTCCATCTCCTACTCTGTTTGTGTTTGTTGGTGGCTTGACCTTTGCAGTGGTATGAAAGAAGCTTCGAGAAGCACAGTGAGCCCAGAAGGGCATTCAGGGAATGCTAGGTCCACACAGTTGACACAAAATGTAGACATCGTCTGCATGGGTACTGTTTCATGCATACTGAAACCTGCCAGTACATTGCAAGGAGAGTTTGCATACACTTCTTGGACATTTACATGCATGTCCTCAGTTTTGCACCAAAAAGATCAAGTATGTGTGCTGTTGTTAGAGCTGTGCCTCAAAGTCAGTGCCTGTTGGTTTTTAAGTATGTATAAGCCAGATGAAAGTGGTGTTGTCCTGCGTGTTCAAGAAAACACTGAGTGATCTCAAAAGCAAGAAGCTGCTGTTTGTCTAAGACCATGAGGTGGAGTAAATCAGGGAATGCTGCAGGTTTTCAACTACATTATATCCTCCCTGATAGTTTAGTTTCATTCATGTCACATCTCATAATGCTCATTCACTTTGCTGTCAGTCAAGGGTTTTTCCTCCATCACTCAGACTCTATTTGGGAGCTTGTGTGTCAGAAAGATTGAACAAAAGGAAGAACTGTACTGTACATTGCTCCTTGGTTTCAGTGTCACAGGAAACAGTCAAAACAGGTAATCATTGTAACAGAATTAACTAGCCATAATGGGGTGTTTCCTGTGTCCTTCGGCCGTCACCACTCTCTCTGTGACATACACAGACAGAGTGCTCTATTTCCTCTTCAGCCGTACTATATATATTATCACACACGAACGAGCTGAGATATGAATACTTTGCCTGGAATAGTTTGAACTTTGTAACAATGCCTCAGGGTTACAGGCTCAGAATTGTGCATGTTTGAAAGTAAATGTGTACATTAGGAGCACTTGAAGCATATTATTTGAAGCAAAAGCACCAGTAAACTGACTGAAATGTTAAAACTATACACTAGAGACCAATAATCGAACTGCTTTCTTTAATACTGTGTCTACCAATACAATATATAATACACTAGCATTCTAAAGTTTCTAGTTCTGTTAGATCGCAAGAAATTAATACTTTTATTCATCAAGGACACAATAAATTGATCAAAATGACAGTAGACATTTATAATCTTACAAAAGGTTTCTGTTTTAAAAAAATGTTTCTCTTTTGAACTTTCTATTCATTGAAGAATCCTGAAAAAAAAAATTGTAAGCATTACCACTATTTTCAGCATTGATGGTAAATGTTTCTTGAGCAGCAATTACAGCATATTAGCATATTACAATGATTTCTGAAGGATCATGTGACATTAAACACTGTATGATGCCGAAAAATCAGCTTTGCCGTCACAGGAATAAAATAATGTACAAAAATATAAAGCAGTTATTTAAGAAGAAAATAATATTTCACAGTATTACTCTTTTTACTGCATTTTTGATCAAATAAATGCAGCCTTGATGGACGAGACTACTTTTAAAAAAATTTTAAAAGTCGTATAGACCCCAAAATTTTGTACTTTTTTGATAGTGTATATTATTTGGATAATTTGTCAATTTTTTAAATAGCAGCCATTCATTCTCAAGTGCCAGAGATTAGCCTTGTCTTACTGCAATTGTATTTAATGTATGTAAATTCAGTCTTCCAAATGTCTTGCGCTGCTCCTTCACAGCCCAGTAATATCAGCTGTTAATGTTTGATGTTCCCTCAGGTAAATGTAGCCACACCTTTGGTGGGAATGTTTTATGAGAATGCCAGGAGATGAAAATGAGTCTTTGAGCGCACACGCACCAATGAACATGTACAGTATGTGCACTATTGGAAATGAAGAAAGGCTCTTGTTGACTCTGAAGACACACAAATAGGAGATTCAGATTTGGAGATGAGACTCTCACAAGTGTAAACAGAAACACAAACGCATCTCTATAAACGGTCAATCATCAGTGTGTTGGTGTTAGTGTCGACTACCCTTTTCTTTCTACCTCTCATCTTTTCTTTCCATCCGTTCATTGTTTCTTTGCTTCCCCTGACGCACTCTTCCTGTTCGTGTAGTGAGATGGCGAGAGGTTTTCAAGTTCTCTCTCTCTCTCTGCTGCTGTGTATTTGTTATTTTCACACTGTAAGGTTCAGATAAGGGTGTTCTTATCCAGGGCTTTGCCCTTTAAAATAAGATATTGTTCTGTCTAGACCTACACCCTTATGTTGTCAGTGTGGCCCTTTAGGCCATTACAACTAATGTTAGTTCTGAGTACCACTCCCTCTCAGTGTGTGTGTGTGTGTTTATTTATGTGTGGTCGGCAGGCTCAGAAAATCAGTCGCTTTCCAAGGTGAGCAGGCAGATCATAGGTGTGTCTTCATTGGAAGTGCATTGCTGTTATTAGCGAGCTTTGTTTGAGACTTGGAAGATTTACCTGCCATAAATAAACCCAAATTGTTTGGATAAGCCAGAAATGAAAGGATTTATAACCGAACACACCCATTTCAGCGTCTTTGAGGGCAGATATATGCAAAGATGTGCAAAAGTTCACATAGACATTTTGCTGATGCATTGTGTTTGTAGCCGATGCTAATGAATTAGCGCTGCAGTGCATGCTAAAAGCTTTAGGTTAATCAGCCACCAGCTGTTTGAGCTGTTTATCTTCAACTGACGATAGTGGTGACTTGGTATTAGTTAACACAGTTTTGTTATATTAACAGTAAGTGCAGTAACTATGGTATTTTGGTGGCAACTAAGGGTTACTCTGGTAAGACTAGAGGTTCATATTCTGTTGACTCTAGCACTATCATTCTAGTTACTATCATAGAGCTGACTCTAGTTACTATCATAGAGCTGACTGAATCAGTGTGCTCTTTTGTTATTGAGCTGTACATACAGACATCTGTTTCTCTTGCCTGTCCCAGCATGTGTTTATGACTAGTGGTCTACCGAAATGGGTTTTTCAGTAGCCAGTTCTGGTACTGATATTTGCAGACCAGAGCGGGCTATTGTTAATATAAAATACTTTATATAATATTAATATAATGTAATAGAAAATAGTTTAGTGAAGCCAAGTGTACACAGAATTGTAAAAGGGAATTAATGTCTTTTATTTATAAAAAAAAAAAAAAAAACCACTTAAATTTAATTTTGTATAGGCTAGGGTTTGAGTTTTGAATATTTATAATTAGCATTATTTAAAAAAAAAACAAAAAAAAAAAACTGATGTTATGTCCTCATATGTATGTGTGTGTGTGTGTGTATGTGAGAGAGAGAGATGAGCTGTTTGTCAGGTGGGAGCGCTGCTCTGATGTTGTCCAGTCTGATTCTCACTGCTCTCTGTTGCCTGTTACTCTTCCTGACAGGAAAGGCAGAGCTGATGAATGACATCCTGTGCTGTTTTCTCTAATGCAAACAGCCTCAACACACACTCTCCCTCTCATTCAGTCACTCAAACACACATACACACACACACACACACACACACACACACACACACACACAGTCTCTCTCTCATTGATACTAATGACTTAATGCTCAGGTCAATACCCGTCTTCTTAAATTCTATATTTTGCTCTGGTGACTGTGTTTAAGAATTGTCTCAGTTTTTAGCTAGTTCCATTTTCTAGTCATAAACAAATGTGAATTTAAAGTGACTTAGCCACGCCCCACAGGATGCTGAATTCGAATGGCAGGAAGAAGAATTTACAATGAATCGAAGAAAGTCACACATCAGAGGAAATTCATTAGTCCACCACAACAAATCAAACAAGAACAGATCACTTGTTCTGTTAAAGGTGTCCGTGGTATAAACCTGTTGCTTCTTGTTTGGCTACATTTTGAAAGTAAATTAGAGCATTCTGGGTGTTCTGCCATCTTGGTTGATATGAATATATATGATGTATGGCTGTATGCAAATATTAAATGCAAATTGTTAGGTAGCATTAGCAATTTACCTAATGAGGGCGGAGCTTCAAGAGCTCACGCTCCGGCATTAGCAGTGCTAGCCTTGGCAAATAAACATTTCACGATTAGTACAAGCCTGTTATCTTTACAGAAAACATACTCCGTTTCAAAGTCAGTCATCTGATTGTACTGTGCATAATAAATTTAACGTTTATGAATTGCACAGACAGGAGCCTGGCCAGCGATAAAAATAACAACATAGCTGGTCTCATGGTGCATGGCATGCTATCACAAACTTTATAAGACCCACTCCTGATTATGAGCTCAACAAACTCAAGCGATCGACTCACATTACTTTCATCTGCAACTTTTAACTACCACATTCCTATTCACGATCATTCATGAAGACAGCACCAGTGAAAACACGCAGAGACAATGGTAGTTTTAGCATCATTAGCCTTACAGAGTGCCAAGAAGCTCTTTCAAAAAGGCAATTTAGAAAACAAACTTGTGAAACTTACTTTGTCTGGAGCTGATGTTCGCGCACGAAGCGTTGGTATTGATCCCACACATAATGGGGACTTTACCGATTTTTTTCAGGGACATTTCCTGCTCAGATGAGGGGAGATTATGGAGACTCCTATGTTCGTTAGTGCATCCCAAAACACAACACTTGAAAAGCCTCTTTGGAGCTGACATTGTATATCTCCAGCAGCTACAGTGATCAGTAGCGTTAATGGCGGAGGCGGAGCAGCTTCTCACTCAGGGCTGTGTCTCTGCTTATGGGGCAAGCGTCACTAGCTAGGCTGGAGCTTGTTCCCCTCAGTGACGTGCAGAGAGGGAGAATCTGAAACAGCTCATCCTGAGAGACTGTTTATGATTTTATTAGATTATAAATAAATGAGTGGGTGGATTTTTACCATTATAGGCTCGATGTTTTCACACACTGCAGCCACACAACTGTGTTCAAACACCTTATAAAAGTGATTTTTGCGTAATAGGTCCCCTTTAAAATAACACAGGTATATGTACAAATATTTAGGCCATTCTTGGTTAAATTTATTATTAAACTATCTTAAAACATTTTATTTGAATTATACAAATCTTCATATATTCATATTCCTTGTAATCAGGAAATGATTTGAACTTCTCAAAGGGTGTTCAGTTCAGTTCAGTTCTGATTGGCACAAACCTCTGACAGTCACATTGTGATCAGGGAGCTGATGACTCTGTGTGTGTGTTAGATACACTGTACCCTCTGTGGTCTCCTCATTAAAAGAGGCACGGTTGAATGGATGCGCTCACCAGTTCAACCAGTAGATTTCTATGAGGTCATTGCAGTACTTTCATGGGAGTCTCACCAGTATGTTCCTATGTTCCTGTTTTCCTCGTCACTCATTTTCACTCTGTCACACTAACAGTTTTTGTGACTCTGCTTCTGGTTTATTTGCAAATACATGCCTATATATTATATTATATTACATTACTGGCTGAAAATATCAGCAGCTGCCCAGTTATGACACCTGAACGCCAGTTTAATGTTGTTTCTTTAATTTATTTATTTTAATTTGTTATTTGACAGGGAAAATAGACAGTCAAAAACTGCCCCAGAATTAGCTACAGAGCTAAATTTCATCTGCCGTCCCAAGGATGGTGAACTGGTGCGGACTGGGTTTGTAGTTGAAATGTGATCAGGGTTAATAGTCCTGCTGTTCTGTTCTGTGATACACACAAGATAGTTTTATGCCCCGCTGGGCGGATTGCATCTTTTCACTCAGTGATTGGCTAATGTCCAGCTCTGGTGCTGTGATGTCACACCTTAAAAGGAGTGGCTGGGTTTATGACTGGACTGTTCAGTGTGAGATTTAGCTTCACCTGGTGGTTGTTTAGAGTGCTGCAGAGTGATTAAACTCCCTCTCCATCTTCATTCATACCTTTCCACAGGTAGAAGCATCATGCCCATTCAGAAAAACCCATGTGTCAAGTTCACTTACAGTATTTTTTTTTTTTTTTGGTTTATTTATTTGTTTAATTTTTTCCAAATAAATGCTGTTCTTTAAGTTTCTGTTCATCAAATAATCTGAAAATAATATATCAAGGTTTCCACAAAAAATGTTAGACAGCACAACGTTTTCAACATTGATTATAATAAAAACAGTGTTTCTTGAGCAACATATTGTAATAATTTCTGAAGTATCATGTGACAGTGAAGACTGGAATCATGATGCTGAAAATTCAGCTTTATCATCACAGGAATAAATTATAATAAAATGCATTAAAATAGAAAACAGTTATTACAAAACGTTGAAAATGTTGCTTTATAATATTACTGTTTTATAGTATTTATTACAGGATGAACATAATCTTACTGACCCCAAATTTTTGAATAGTGGTGTGTTATTTCAGGATTTGAGCACAGGTCTCCATGGACACTAAACATAAACAGTTGAATTAAATTAAATTACCACTAAGTTGTTGTTTTTTTTTCTTTGGTAATTTCCTGTCTCGTCAACTCATCAGCCACTGTTACTCCCTCAAAAAAAAGACATCCCTGTGTGAAATTATATTAATTTGGTAGCTTTTTTTTTTTTCTTTTTCTTTTTCTTTTCTCTACAGGATCTGGTAAAGCAGTGTGGTAGTGGACCGGAGGAGAATAAAGACACAGACAATCTGGTGCAGGAGACCGACAGTCAGTACGGCACATGGGAGACAGGACTTCGCACAGATGACAGGTGAACACATGCCTCCCAAAACCATAGAAAATCATATGACTTCAAAAGTGTCCTCAGTCACTGTTTGTAACTCAACACCAGGATCAATTGCATCTATTGAGTGGGTCATCTGTAACAGAGATATAATGCTATAATGACTTCATGGACAGACACACAGGCAGATACATCTTCATTACAGAGCAGACTGGGCTTGTCAGAGAGGTTTGGTTACAGCAGTGACTAAAGGGATTCAGATGAAACGAGAGCTGATATACAGTATGTGAATCATTCGGTTGGATGGGTTGTATCTGTGCCCTGAAATGATCTTTTGATGGGTGGATATGTGTTGTGTATTATCAGGGATGTTACAAAGGGGCGATTTAGCTGCTCAGTACTCATAGTTGGCCGGTAACTTCATTAGGAACTGCCAAATTATACATGCTTTAAATTCAATTATATGAACGGGAGCCTGACCAACACTCATGTAGGCCTAAATGACGTGTGCAAATCAGATTAAAATCAATGGGCTATAAACCATCTGCTATTAAAGTGGTGATGTAAAAGAAGTAGCGACAGATCTTTTATTCCATATTTTGCCATATATCGGAGTATAACAGATTATTGAAAAAGAAAACATGTAGGGTGGGAACTTGGTTCTGTTCATTGGTTGTCAGTTGGAGGGAGGAAGATCTAAATGCGTAGTCGACTGTAGTCGATTGTAAGGATCGTATTGTATGTTTAAGAGAACAAAATGATTGGAGTCTGGCATATTTCGCCAGAGAGAAGTTTGACATTTTAGCGGAAGATTGTTATGATGTTTTGATTAAAAATTACTTTCAAAATGTCACCACTCACCCTTCGAACTACTTTTACATTGGAGAAATGTTCCTCACATAATATGAGGGAACAAATATGAGGAACAAAAATGGAAAGTGTCTGTGTTTTTGTGCTGCTGCTTCTTGTTCATCTAATGTTGCAAGTGACAAAATATGGAAGGAAAATACAGGCAAAAATAAATTATAATAAAGTAATGCAAAATGCAGTTACATGATAAGTAATCAGAAATCTTAATAGTTACATGAATATATTTATGCATAAATCAAGCTGCTTCATTTTTTTTTTCCAGTTCACTGGCCATACATTAGTGTGGTTTTACTGTCATGTTTTTGCTTTCTACATTTTCTGCACAAATACGGACAACATATATAGTAAGTGTGTTCAAATATCCCTTTTCTCCTCCTCAGCCTCACTCCAGCTACACCTTCATCTGATGACAACCTCACCCCATCTCCACGAAAGCCCACCCCACCCCACACGGCCGAACAACCCCTTCTCATCGACACACCAGATGGCTCGACCACGTCTCCTCAAAAGCAGACAGAGCTCCCATTCCCAGAGGTCACTCCTTACCAGCGCTCTCTCCACCCTCAATACCACGACTGAGGTGCCCTTGAGCAAGGCACCGAACCCCTAATTGCTCCCCGGGCGCTGGAGCAATGGCTGCTGGGTGTGTGTTCACGGTGTGTGTGTGTGTGTGTGTGTGTGTGTGTGTGTGTGCATTTGTTCACTACTCACTGTTGTGTGTGTGCACTTGGATGGGTTAAACGCAGAGCACCAATTTCGAGTATGGGTCACCATACTTGACAATACGTCACGACTTTCACTTTCACTAGACAAAATCTGAAAAAAGTGACAATTCAGTTTTATTTTAAAAAATATGCAATTTGATGCAGTTGCTGATATTTATATGGCCGAAAAGTGAGATATGATAAAAATCGGATAGCTTGTAATATATGTATATATCAGTTGTCACACTATATCTTCCAATCATGTCTTAGTAAGATTATATAATGTGCAATAGAATGCAACGATGATTAAGAAATGTACAAATAAACATTCCTCAAAAAGCCTGATGTATTATTTTTGATACTCTCCTTTTAACATGATTAAAAAAATACAATACAAAATAATGTCAAGTAAACCAAAGTTGCTTCAGTCCAGTAAATGTTCATCTTGAAATTTTAGTAACAATATAACAATTATTCTTATATTTACTTGATAATAATCAGTAAAGATTTCACAGCAAAAAGGTGATTACCATGACCTGAAGGTTAAATTTATTGCATTTACTTGCTAAAACATTATGAACTATCAATCAGACGACAGAAGGCATGTAGGAAATTCAGTGAAGTTTTGATCATGTTGAAGACAGAAATTTGCAAATCAAATATAATACACATGGCTGCAGTACATAAAACTGTTTATTAAGAAAAAGAAATAAATACATCTTGGTGATTAAACAGAAACACCTTCCTAAAAATGATTGTTTTAGGTCTTGCAGGCTAAAATAGTATGAGCTTTGTTTAGAAGCTGATCATTTTGCAGCTTGTTTGACGAGATTCGGTCATTCATTTCAGGCTCAGCTGAAGAAGAGAGGAGAGTCAGACAATCAGACAGACGGCCCTTCACCCTCTCAGCTCTCACGCTCACCCAAATCTCCGTTCTTGCCTCGAGCCGCCCGTGTGCTGCCTCCTGCTGGCGGCAAAGAGAATGGGTTAGTGCTTTTAGGTCAATAGGCATCAGGAAGTCTCAGAATGGTCTCGTTTGGTAGTACTGACCATTATGGTGTGGTGTTTCTGATTTTTTTTCTCTCTCCATCTCCTCTCAGAGAAGAGTCCTCACCACAGTGGCTGAAAGAGCTAAAGACTAAAAAACGTTTGAGTCAGTATGAAAATGACAGTACAGCCTGAACAAGCAGGTAAATGGTCTTATGTGTCTGGATGTGCAATTACATTATAACTAGGCTTGTCACAATTTCTGTAGTTGATTGCAACAGCAATGTTTTTTTTTTAAACACAGTTTTGATGCCATAGCATGTATATTAGTTCAAACATTAACAAGTTTTAACAATTTTTTTTTTCATTGCAAGCAATAGATCAAATAAAGATTCCTTTGAGTATTTGACAGCAACATTTAATGTTAAAGTAGAGAAATAAAAATTATTCCCTACATGTTAGCTAAAAATTATTCCACTTAAATTATTAGCATGATTATTAGATACAATACATTCATGTAGGATAGTTCAGTCAAAAAAGAAAAATGTCATCATATCCACCCTCATGTTGTTTTAAACCGATAGGGGCTTTCGCACCAGAGGAACCTTTTCATAGTTCCTAAAATTATTGTTGGAAGTTCCTGCTAAACATATTTAGCTCTAGGAACTCCGTTTGGGGAACTAATTTAGCTCCTACTTCAGAGTAGGGTTTAAAACAGTTCTAGAGGAACTGCCAGTGACGTAAGTGTACGCTAATTGGCCAAACACATACGAAGCTACCCGGCATTTTTAAAAAGCCATGTAAAAATAGAAAACGGCACTAACGGCATTTAGCTACCTGTTGTCTGCAGCGTTGTGTTCTTTTTTCAGCCTCGATGATATGTAACACTGCAAGTTGTCATAGGAGATTTAGTCAGATTTTCATGCTTTTTCAATTGTGTAAATTGTGCGTTCACATTCCATCTCTGTTATCACGAAACCCGCGACACGCAACAAAAACCTGTCGGGTAACACTTTATTTTAAGGTGTCCTTGTTACACGTTACATGTACTTACTGTTATAATAACAATAAATTATGCATAATTACATGCAACTAACCCTAAGCCAAACCTTAATCCTAACCCTTACCATATAGTAAGTACTGTACATGTAGTTAATTATTACTACTGAGTACTTAAATGTATAATTACACTGTAACAAGGACACTTTAAAATAAAGTGTAACCAGATGTCACTGTCGGCTGTTTCAGAGTTCCTACTGCCAGCAGGGTTGCCAGGTTTTCACTACAAGACCTGCCCAATTGCTACTCAAAACTAGCCCAATCGCATTTTGAGGGGGGTTCTGCTGTAAAAAAAGCGTCCCGGGGGATAAAATACACGTTTTTCGGCAGGGTTCCTCCGGTAAAATTTGCATTCCAGGGGCTAAATATTACGTTATTTTATCACATAATATCACTTTATTTTAAAGTGTCCTAGTTTTTACACTTTATTTTCTGATTTCTGATTTTTCTGATCTGATTCTGATTGGGGGCGCTTCAACCCGCGGACAAGAAAAACAACTCTTGGCAACAGTATTAAAGTAGCCAAATTCTGCAGGAAAACTGTGGACTTGGCAACACTTGACTGCCAGTGCGAATACAACAGGAACACGGCCCAAGGGAGAAACTGGTTTTCTAGGAACCACCATGCTGGCTAGTTCCTACAACTGAGTTCCTAGAACTACGCAGTGCGAAAGCCCCTCATATGACTTACGTTTTCTGTGAAACATAGCAATGTCATTAAATAAGCCACCAGAACACAAATAAACAAATCAAGGTAATGGACCAAAATTTATGCATGATAATCAAGTTTTGCTTAAACAGTGACCCCTTAAAAAGTCATTTACATGACATATTGTCAGGTTAGTAAAGCATTATTTTTTTGTGTTTATATTAAAATTCAGTAAGACGTAAAAAAGTCGCACTCCTTATATTGGTGGAAAAGTGTTACTTGCATTGTTACTTATTGTTAATTATTACAGAGTCTTTTCGGTGTTATGCTCCTGCTCATCTAATACAAACCCCATGTGTTTTTCCCCATCGTCTCAGGATGCCTTATAACTGCAGTATCTGTAGCTGTAACTTGTGACAAAAGCCTTAACCTTTGACCTGGAGTTGACGGGAATTCTGCTGCTGCTGCTGCTGACTATGACATCATTCTGTTTCGTTGGTTTTTCTGGCCTTCCTCTCCAGCCTGAGTCGTGTACATGTGCATGGTGCCTTTCTAAAAGATTTCTGACTGACATAAAGGGCGAAGCAGAGATCTGTGTGTGAAGCGTGTGTCCATGTATGTGTTATCGAGTTTCTCTTCAGCTCTTCGTCATACGAGAGAGAATTATTTTTGCATAAAGCCACTTTAACCTCTAGTGAGCGAGAGATCATCCTTTATAGTGGAACTGTGGGACCACACGCACCTACAAGTAACCTGAAGTGCTTCATATAACTGGAGTATGATGTTGGTTTGTTTTTACCCTTTTATGTTCATATTAGTACAGCTTTCGTGCTATTTTTTCTTTTTTTTTGGTTTGTTTGTCATATTCTCGACAGTTATAGTTGCACATGCATTTACATAGACAATCACAATTTTATTTTTAAACTTTTAATAGTCGACAAATCAATGCTGAGCTGTCTGTATAGAAAGTGTATTTAGTTATGATGAAATGTTAATCACAGAATGTTATATTTGTATTAATGTTTGTTTGAAAGGAAAATGGTATATGTTTAATGATCAAAAATGGAGTCTTGTATGTGTGTTGATGTGCGTGTGGGAATCTGTTTGGATGGGCCACTAATGAATTTAGTTCATCATTTGTTTGCACATGTCTTCACTCCTAATAACTCTTTTTTTTTTTTTTGTTTCGATTTGAGTCATTCAGACATGCAAAGCTCTGTATGCTGCCTCGATTTGTCTAGCTTTCACCATTCCATCATGTTTGAATCCATAATAATATCATGATTGGAAAAATTGTGCATGTACAATCAGTCACTTTGTTTTTCTTTTTATCCCAATATTTTACTTGCTTAAACAGTGGGCCAAAAATGATGATAGGAAATTGCACAATCAGCATATAAATCTGTTTTTCTTCCCTTATAAGATAATGAATTAATACAGAAGGGAAAATGTTTTATTTGTGTCCCTCACTCTTGGTTGCACACATCTTGAGTTCTTCTCTTTTGTTTACTAGTTTGCTAAGGGAAATTTGAAATGTCAAAGTACTGTAAACATTGTTCACATATACATTGCACACTTGTTGTTACCGTATTTTAAAAAGCGCTGGGCCGTTGTGCCACTCCCACCTAACAAGCACTTTTCACCTGTTAATGAACAGCGGTTCTGACCAGTAGTCACTTTTGTAACGCATGTGTCTTCACACGTGATGTCAATGTTGTGATGTTGGTATGCTGACGGTATGTGAGTAATGTGTCCTACGATTTTTTTTTTTTTTCTTCTATTATCAGCTTCTTTTCATTGTCTGCCTACAGTTGTGTTAGTCTGTTAAGGGTAATTTGTCCTTTTTATTTTAAATTTGACTGTAAAGATGTTTATTGCACTGTTGTAATGCCAGTGTTCAATACTGTAAATTCGTAATAAAATTTACTATAAATATATTTTAATTCCTTTCTTTTTTTTTTTTTAAACAAATGTGTGTTTTTCAGAGCTTTTTAAGAAGATTTCTTTTTTATTGCAAGGCTATAAAGCCACTTGGAAGAGCTCAGCCGTTAACACCATCTTTGCCAGACAACCGCTTTAATCAGAAAGTACACTCTAAAAAATGCTGGGTTAAATACAGCCCAGTGCTGGGTAAATATTGGTCAGAACACATGCTGGGTTGTTTTCAACCAACAACTGGGTTAAATGTTTAACCCAACCTTCTGGGCAGTAACCCAATCGCTGGGTTCGTCCATATTTTAGCCAGCGCTGGGTTGTATTTATCCCAGCATTTTTATAATGTGTATAATTAAAACTCAGTGTTAACATATTCCTAATAAACTAAGACATGCATGCTATTCTATTATGGAAATAACTGAGATGCTTGGTCTTGAAATGTGTATTACTGTTCAAACGTTGAGGGTCAGAAACTTTTAGTCAGCAGTGATCCAATAAGAATCACGTGACACTGAAGATTGTTGCAATGGCTGCTGAAAATTCAGCTTTACCATCACAGGAATGACTGATATTTTCAAATATATTATTACAGAAAACAGTTATTTTAAATTGTAATAATTTCACAAGTTACTGTTTTTACTATATTTTTGATCAAATAAATGCAGCCTTTAATGAGACATAAGAAACTTTCAAAAACAGCAGGTATTAGATTAGTTCTTGTAAAAAGGATTATTGATCTCAGTGGGTTTTTTCTAGTTAAAAATATGAATGTGTTTGAATTGTGAATAATCTTGAATCTTGATATGGTGCAGGTTCAGATGTCAAGTTCAAATGTAGTACGCTGAATGTAATATATTAATTATGGATCAACTGATAGACTCAGTCAGCTATAGATTTCTAAAAAGTCCAACGGCGAATGCCCAATTAAAAGCTTAGAAACATTCATAACGCAAAATCACTTATTTATTTCTCAGCAGTAGCAAATGGAATCACTGACACAATTGAAAGAGTCAAAGATAAGCATTCAGAGGTGAAGAATAAGGAAAGGATGGGGCGTTTCAGAAGCTTTAGGATTTGAGGAGAAGTGCTGGGAACTTAGGTGGAAGGTTGGAAGGCCCCTCTTGGGTGATACTGCATGTCACGGATGCGCCTCACGGACTGGATCTGAGGCAGCACGGCCCCAAACTCAGAACACTCCTTAAACTCTCCTTTCTCAAACAAGTACTGGTAGCCTCTGTATCCTGGGTACTGATAGCCCACCCAGCTGGAACCGAGATAACAACAAGAAATGAACTAAAACAATTACTATACAGGAGAACATGTACTCATGTCAGCGCTTTTTGAGGTTTTACTCACGTGCCACTCTGCACACGAACTGAAGAGACTTTCTCATGGTATCCATGAGCGTGGAAGCTGGGAACATCATCATCTATGATCTCAATCTTCTTCCCAGCGAAGCTTGGGTTCTCATAGAGTACGATCTTGTGTTCCTGGCTGTCCTGCAAGGACATAGAAAGTGTAGAACAAAATATTAAAAGACCCCCTTTGGGACTAATTAAATAATATACACATTTGGACACACTTGACTCAAATGTTTTATGATATGATGGTTAAGAGAATGTCCAGAGGACATTGAAGAAGCTAAATTATTAATTAGTTTTCTTTTGTCATTATATAATTTCCATAATTCAATTTTATACTTTTGATGATGACCATACTATTATTTTCATATATGTAAAATAGTCATAATTAATTATGAATCCAAACTTTTGACTGGTACTGTATATATTAAAGCACCAGGCCCAGATTGTGTTACACCAGCCTGTCTGAAATCCTGTGCTGACCAGCAGGCCCCCATCTTCACACAGATCTTCAACAGATCACTGGAGCTGTGCGAAGTCCCTTCATGCTTCAAACGCTCCACCATCATCCCCATCCCAAAGAAACCCAAAATTACAGGACTAAATGACTACAGGCCTGTGGCTCTAACGTCTGTGGTCATGAAGTCATTTGAAAAACTGGTGCTGGCCTACCTGAAGGACATTACTGGACCCTTGCTAGATCTTCTTCAGTTTGCCTACAGAGCAAGCAGGTCTGTGGATGATGCAGTCAATATGGGACTGCATTATGTTTCGCAACATCTATACAGACCAGGGACTTATGTGAGGATCCTGTTTGTGGACTTCAGCTTGGCTTTTAACACTATCATCCCAGACCTCCTCCTGCCCAAACTAACTCAGCTCTCCGTGCCCACCTCTGTCTGTCAGTGGATCACCAGCTTCCTGACAGACAGGCAGCAGCTAGTGAGGCTGGGAAAATTCTCATCCAGCACCCGCACCATCAGCACTGGTGCCCCCCAGAGATGTGTTCTCTCCCCACTGCTCTTCTCCCTCTATATGAATGACTGCACATTTAAAGACCCCTCTGTCAAGCTCCTAAAGTTTGCAGACGATGCCACACTTATCGGCCTCATTCAGGACGGTGACGAGTCTGCCTCCAGACCGGAGGTTAAAGAGCTGGCTGTCTGGTGCAGACTTAACAATCTGGAGCTAAACACGCTCAAAACAGTGGAGATGACCGTGGACTTCAGGAGAAACCCCCCTGCACTCCCCCCACTCACCATCACGGACAGCACTTTAATGACTGTGGAGACTAGAGATTCAGGTTCCTGGGCACCACTATCTCTCAGGACTTGAAGTGGGACACTCAAATTGACTCCATTGTTAAAAAGGCCCAGCAGAGGTTGTACTTCCTTCGCCAGCTGAGGAAGTTCAACCTGCCACAGGAGCTGCTGAAACAGTTCTACTCCGCCATTATTGAATCCGTCCTCTGCACTTCAATAACGGTCTGTTTCAGCTCAGCTACCAAATCTGATCTCAGAAGACTACAGAGAGTAGTCCGGACTGCTGAATGAATCAACCCTCCCCACTCTCCAAGAACTGTACTTATCCAAAGTGAGCAAAAGGGCTGGCAAAATCACTCTGGACCCCTCACACCCAGCACACTCCCTCTTTGAACTGTTCCCATCTAGAAGCTACAGAGCACTGCACACTAGAATGGCGAGGCACAGGAACACTTTCTTCCCTCAGGCAATCCATCTCATGAACACTTGACAATAATTGTGGAACACGCAACACTATTTATACACTTATTTATCTAACACACATACTTAGTCTATATTTCGAATTTGCACATAATATACCTGTAGATACAAAACTGTGTATTGTAATATACCTGTACATACAATTGTCAATTGGTATACTGTTATTCCCTATTTACTTGTTCTGTTTTATTCTTTTATTATGTGTTTTTGTCCTGTCACTGTCATTCTGTTGCACTGTGGAAGCTTCTGTCACGAAAACAAATTCCTCGTATGTGTAAACATACCTGGCAATAAAGCTCGTTCTGATTCTGATTCTATTAGACAATTTTATAATCCTGGAGATAGCTGTTAGTTACCACTTTGATGGGGCGGAAGGCGACGATGCAGTCACTGCGTCTGCTGTTGGTCCAGGCGTCCCAGCGAGGATACTCACCCTTCTCAAACACATACTGTTCCCCCTTACAGCCGGGCTGCTCATATCCCACCCACCTGGAACAAAAGGTGGACAAGTCTTTATCATACTTTCTTGCTCATTCATTTTCTTTACAGAATACTGATTTAACAGTTTAGCAGAACTGGTACATTTCACTGTTTGTATCAGTCCACTTATCTGTGTTGGCAGATTTCCAGAAAAGAGTATGTGAGTGTTATGGAGTTGTTTCTCTGTGTCTGAAACAGGGTTGCCAGATCTGTGTAACAATCAAATTGGCTAATAAAATATATACTCCCATACCTAAAATATATTTTACAGTCACAATTATGCATTATAATTTCAACTTTAAAATCATTGTCACCTTAACACTTGACAACTAGTGAACAAAATCCTTTGGTGAGGAGGCAATCCTTATTTTTGAACTATTTGAAAATAGAACTTTTACAGTTTATAATCTAAAATAAACATTTCAAGATATTACAGATTTTTAAAAAAGTTAGGAATTGATGGAAAATGCTTCTATACATGACATAATAATACTTTTTTTGTATTTACTAGCAACCCCGGAGAGAGTAGCCCGTGCCACTCCCTCACAAAATCCCCTCACTACCTCATCAACTAGAGTTCTATCATTGGTAGAATATAAATTGTATTATAATATATAATATAATATAATAATCAATACAGTTAATGCAGTATGTAAAACCTTAAACACGTGGGAAAAACAACCACGGCAGCAACAGTATAAAATTAGCCCAAATCCGTGGGAAAATATTAATGTTTTTTCACAGTCCATTAAGCGTTTCTGTAGTGGAATGTAAAACCCGGGGTGGAATGTTTGAGCTTTCGCTCCGGTCCACTCGCACATTCAAATCCATTTCGTGTGTTGCTTGACATCAAGTAAAGCCTGAAGCTGTCGCTTATTTTTAGATTTGTTATCCTTGGCAGAGGAACACAATATTCGTACAAATTAAACAATTTATGTTTGAAACGTAAGTTATTCAATATTAACTTATTGTTTATTGAATGTAATGCAATACTATCCCTGCAAACGTGCTATTTTCTCTCACGCACAAACTCACGGTCCACACAGCACCAGTATTGAGCCCACTTTCGCCACGTCCGCCTCCTGGATGTTGTTACAGGGCCCAGTCAGCTCATGACAGCTGCCTTGAAAGTTTTCCTGTTCGTAGATGACCAACTACGGAACAAAAGACGGGAGAGAAAGTATAAAGGAAGATAAGCAGGAGTAACGGATAAGTTATGCACACCACACATACTCTGGGAACGTGTTTGTACCTTGAAGCTACTGGCAACTGGTTGTTTTTGCTTGGTTGCAGGGTTCTGGTGATCAGTTGCCATAGTGAACCAGGATGGGTGTGATGAGCTTTGTTCAGAGATAACATTAGGAATGAATAGGAAGCAAACAAACAATAATTATTAGTGTCAATTGTGTAAATATTTAAATATTGCAAAAGCATAAGAGTGCATGACTGACGAGGTTGAGTTGTTATATTTCATACTTAGTAGCTAAAATATATGAAAATAACACTAACAATAATAATAATAATAAAAAAAGCAATAATATGCATCTTACCAGCTCCGGGATGTGCCAGTCGCTGCGGGGTGGCATGAGCGGCTCAATATATATACCGCAAGCTCAGGGGCGGAAACACTGCCAAAACATGTCTCTGTCCAGAACACGCTCATAGTCAGGTTCTAATAGGCTGACCAGCTGGCACTGGGAGGGCTGAAGAAGTACCAGCCAAACATCCTCACCCTGGCCATCCTACCCTCCCTTTTCTTTTGATACCCCACAAAGTTATTTCATTAGTTGTCAGTTTTCGCCCAGCCACGCTTTGTTCCATATCCCATGATTCAGCACAACCTGTGCCAAGAGTCCAGGACCTACAACAAGAGTGACCAACTCTGGATATGGAACTGAAAGAGAGAGGCTGATGCATCTTTGCTATTCACAATTACTCTGAATCCAATGAGATTTCGGCAACATCTTACGTTGTCATGTGTTCCGTAATCATAATCAATATCGATTATGTTTTTCATCAATGATGTATTGTTTGAAGAACATTCTGGCTTGGAGGGTCACCTTGCTGTTATTATAGGCATTGCATTACTTATAAACTGTTTTACAGGATAAACACACAAATGTTTCTAAACCAAACAACAACAACAAATGAATTAACTTAAAATATAGCTATTAAGTTATATAGTTAAGCCATTAAGAGGACTTAAACATTAAAGAGACAATACATAGGTGTGAATAAATCAAAAAAGACTTATTACAATATTGATTAATGCAATTATATTTTGATAGGTTTTTTAATGTGGCTTAAAAAGAGAAATAGACTTAGAAGATCT
This sequence comes from Tor tambroides, assembly GCA_021397915.2. Taxonomy (NCBI): domain Eukaryota; kingdom Metazoa; phylum Chordata; class Actinopteri; order Cypriniformes; family Cyprinidae; genus Tor; species Tor tambroides. The sequence continues at coordinate 67,271 of JAFVLL020019612.1, forward strand.
GCTATCCCAGTCAACAATGCTTATACGGGCCTTTGTTGTAAAGGCAGTGACTCTCAACCAGGGGGCTTAGCAAATCTCCAAGGGGAACACATGGACTCATTCAGCTCCTGGAATCCTGAAATGCAATGATTTTAATTATAATTAATTTGGTTACTTTTTAACACACAGACTAGGAGCTCCCATAAATTAAAGTAATTTTAAGAATGGGGGCTTTTGGATGTTGTTGTGGGCAGTTGTAGGCTTTGGAGTCAAAAATTCTGAGATCCACTTGCATGTGCTTACACTAAATCTTGGACCACCAAGCAGTTATAACTGCAGGTCTTAGCGGTTTTATTTATTTAACATATTTGAACAATGTTCTTTAGACATTTTATAAAAGACCATAGTCACCAAAGACCAACATGTGTGCATTGAACTATCTTTTTACCTGAGCTCCAATAACAGTGAAAATATTCAATATAGTTTCAGTACTTTGGATGGAATCAGTATTTGGCCCTTGAAATCCACTGCGTGGCACAATTTAGCTCCAACCCCTTAATCAAACATACCTGCCTGTAATTCTGAAGACTTTGGTTAGATTTTTCAGATGTGTTTGATTAGAGTTGGAGCTAAACTCTGCAGGACAGTGAACCTTGAGGGCCAAAGTTGCCCACCCTGAAATCTTTTATAGGCCACTCAGGATCTTATGGTGCCATCAACTGTAACAGTGCCAAAATGATCAAGGTCCTTTTCAAGCAGTGCATTATATTCAGTACAATGGCTAAATATGTATAGATAAATCAACTTTTTTCTTTTCTTTTCTTTTCACTGTTTATTTATTTATTATCATTTCCTTCTTCGATACATGGAGTAGACATGTTTAAGAGAGTTTTTCCTATTACAATAATTAACACATTTTGGCTAAATATATGGAGAAAAAGACATTTAAATACCAAAAATAAGGTAACATTCCACAACATTACAGAAATTAGCTTTCAAAAATAAATGTACCCTGAGAAATGATTTCTGTGACAACTAACCCCAGTCTCCCCTGTTTTGGAACTAAAATAAAAGTTTTTGTTAACGTAAGATATGTGTGTATACTGTGTATATTATTATGTATATATAAATACACACACATGCATGTATATATTTAAGAAAAATGTTATGTTTATATATTAAATATATTTATATGATATAATTTATATGAATATAAATAAATACACGTAAATACATGTAAATATTTTCAAAATATATGCTGTATGTGTGTGCTTTTATATATACATAATAAATATACACAGTACACACACATATATTATGTAAACAAAAACTTTTATGTTGGGTGCGATTAATCGTTTGACAGCACTACAACAGACATTTCATTTTAAAGTCAAAGACATATACCTCCAGCTATATTTAAAGGTTTTCATATTGTAGAATGTATAAAAGACAAATAAAGCAATGAAAGTGAAAGTGTAAAATCTATTTCCATTTAATGATTTGTTAAAAAAAAAGGAAGAAGTTACATATAGCTTGCTCAATTTTCAGTCCCTGTGAGCCAGGAGTTTTTGCTCTCTTAAGTTACATCAGTGCTATTTTGCATTAGTGTTTCAAAAGGAAAACCACTGCACTGACAAACATGTGAGAAGCGATAGCACAGCAAGACTTCTGGTCACACAGCCACTTATACAGGGTGCAGGCGGGATGACTTTGAGATCAGGAAGTGTCCCTTTATAGGAAGCTGCGTTGTTCTGGAAATACAAATGGAAAAGTGTGTCAGGTAAAGTGTGCAGCTGTCGTCAGAACAGAAGCAGATATTGTGGAGGTGTGGACACTTACAAGCGAGTCCACGACTGTGATGAACTGGTCGATACTCTTCAGTGTTTGTTGGTATTCATCGATAGTCTCGTCATTCCACGTCTTCGTGAACATTATATTGAGCCAAGAACTGCAAAATGATCAAATAAAAGACACGTCATCATTAGAGCACATTTTAAGAGCTAAATGTATTAAAAATAAGGGTTTTCAATTAGATTACTTTAAATCTGTTGCTCCCATCGCAGATTGTAAAGACTTTAAATCAGGGAAGCTCGCACAGCCGCTCAGATTCATAGCTGGATAGTAGAAGAGGAAGGCCAAACACATCTCTTCTGTAGTTGAGAAGCCCCCCTGTGGTCAAAAAATGGAGTTTTACACATCCATAATCGTTCTTTTCTATTTTAACGAGTAGATAAATAGAGCGCTATATGAATTATGTATATCTGTTTTGGTTCTGAAGTCAGTTTTGAATGGATTTTTGATTCAATGCCTGAAATAATCACATTTTATTCTACAACATAAAATACACCAGTAATGCTTTTATGGAAGTAAAATAATGACTAATGTCTTTGAAACAAAAAAGCATGTTGAATTGCACTAACTGAAAAAATAATGCATTGTATTAACAGTATTTGCATTTTAATGCCTTGTATTTACA
>JAFVLL020019612.1:69825-116500 GCA_021397915.2 Tor tambroides
TGAGTTAATTAGCTGATTAGAGTGTGGCACCAGGTGTCTTCAATATTGAACCTTTTCACAATATTCTAATTTTCTGAGATACTGAATTTGGGGTTATCATTAGTTGTCAGTTATAATCATCAGAATTAAAAGAAATAAACACTTGAAATATATCAGTCTGTGTGGAATGAATGTATACATTATACAAGTTTCACTTTTTGAATGGAATTAGTGAAATAAATCAACTTTTTGATGATATTCTAATTATATAACCAGCACCTGTACTTGCACCCACCAGGCTCTGACCACTTTTAATAATGAGAATCACTGAAATTTGAAGACACATGCCATTAAAGAAAAAAAAAACAATATGAGCTTCTATGTAAATGTACCTACCCATGTGAGTTCGTCTCGGTTTTCAGTATTATAGGTGCACTCCACCAGCAATTTATCATCCTGAAAGACCGAAATGTTTCTTTATTTCACTTATTGCCAATAATGATATACTAAAATATAGACTATTACAGTATAAAAATGTGTCGTTTTGTATTGTGCAGTGCATATATTTGATATCTGTGCTTGAAATTCCTGTAAACTTAACAGCACTTACCAGCTTCACTGTCTTAGTTTTACCCAAGTTTGTCACTTCCTGATATTCAAAATCATAGTTTTCATCTGCAACTAGAAGATCAATCTGTTCTCCCCCTCTGAAGAGAATAAGAATTTACAAAAAAAAAAAAAAAAAGGAATTCATTACAGTAGCTTTAGGTTATGAACCACAGAAGAAAGAAATGCACACAAGTTATATTAAGTGATCTATTTCTTTAGGTCAGTCATTGGTCAAAAACGTCTACCTGAAGTGTCCGACTCGCATTTTCCGCCCAGCCAAGTGTGTGTGCAGCATCGCGGAGAACACCTGAAGATCATTTGGCGTCTCCAGAATCTGTAGAGCACAGAACACAACTAATCGTGCTGAATCTGATCGTGAGAATGTGAGTAGATAAACATACTGTACATACAAACCTTTGGAATATTAGCAGTGTCACACATTCCATATGTGAGGAAAGATTTGGCTTTCGGTGGGATGGCATACCCAGGGCCCACCGCAAGCCCTGTCATCAGAACAGCTGCATCATGCTGACGGAGCTCAGATGTGTGGTGGAATCGCAGACCTGAGTTATCAACTCGACCTACGCAGAGACGAAAGAATTGTTTTATCATGTCAAAATCTGAAATATTCATCAAAGTGTGGTATTTCCCATTGTCGAATGACTGACCTTCAATTTTATTGGGGTTGTTGTAATGCACTTCAAGCCTGTAGAAAAAATCTCCAACATTTCCTCCAATTGGAAGTCCTGCCACCTCAGGAAATTCAAAAGCCTTGAAAAATATAATTTAATTAAAGAGCTAATCAGTAATTTCAATAGGCCTAAATGCTGAAAATGAATCATGCTCTTTCAGTGAATCAGTTCAGAAAACCACTCTGAATTGATCCGATTCTTGATTTTAACAATGTGGTCGCAGCGGTTAACGATTTCTTGATGACTTAAAGGTGCACTAAGCAATTTTTGACAAACGATCTTGATATTTGAAAGCACCAAAACAAACACGCCCATACCCCAACAGGACCTTACCCCTATTTTGATATCTCCACCCCACACATACGTACACAACCATGGCATAATGGCAATCGTGGAAACAAGCGAAGATGACACACAAGCATATTCAAACAAAAGCCAACACAGATAAGTTGTGTGAAACAAAGCAAAATCAACGTTACTCACCTATCAAGAAGAAACATGCAACCTCGGTGTCTGATTCAAGCCCTTCCTGCTCCCTGAGTTCTCTCCACCCTTGGAAAGCTGCTCCGATATTTACGCCGGTCCTACCTCTTGCATGATCGTAACCCTTCTTTTTAATGTTTTGTTCCTCCGGTATTTTCCTCTTTTTTATCTTCCATCTATAATCGATCTGCTAATATCTGTACTGTGCACTCAAATTGAGTGCTCTCTTCTCTTTATCATAACAAGACACGCCCCTTACTGCTGATTGGCTGCAAGTGTGTTTTGGGACACGCCCCTTACTGCTGATTGGCTGCAAGTGTGTTTTGGGACACGGTCCGACACTGTGGTCAAAAGTGTTTTTCAAAAATTTCTTAGTGCACCTTTAAATTTGGTTATTTCTCGCATGAAAATGATTTAAACTCCTGTCAAAGGTGAGACTAACCCCTCCGCCAACTCCCCACACAGCCACGACCTCCATACACTCTCCATCCACTCCAGTATAACACTCCGCCTCAAGTGGCTCCGTCACAGTCGGAGGGCAGCGGTACAGCAGCAGATGATGTACAAGGTCAAAGTTTTCGATCACTGGCTCAATCTGGAGATAATGAAAGTAAGTCAGAGATGAAGATGATTGACAGCTTGTTGGATAGATAATGTGTGTGTTAAGTTCATAAACTCACGCGATAAATGTGCTGTTTGGGACCAAACGTCGGAGCTTTCATGATCTTGCAGTGATAGTGGGTTTGCTTGGCTGGTACAGTGAACTGAAATGATTGTAAATATAAGCAACATGTAAAGTGAAAGTACACTCACTAGCACTTCAAAAAGATTTTCTTTGCAAGGTTTTCTTTTGCAAATGCAAGTTTTAAATGTTGATCATGAAATGTCAGGGACAAAAATTGGTTCTTACATTGATCATAGTTATGTCAAAAAAGCTGCTGTTTGGAGGGTTGACTTGAGGCATGTACTTCAACAGGTTCAACTCCTTCGTGCCTCTTCGGTTACTGTGGTATGTGATATCATCAGACTCTCCGTACGCATAGATCAGCTTCATGGGGAGGTCCTGATCATGCAATAAAAATCACTTTTACTTGATCATTTACATGAAATGAGAAGCTCTTTGGCAACATGCACACTGCAGCTAAATGCCATTGATCATTTCTATTTCTGATCTAGAATTTCAGTTTTAAAAGACAGTCCATGTTTTCAGTTTAAGGAGTGTTTCTGAAGTGCAGCTGAGAGCTCCTTGACAAACAAGATCAGCAGTTTGTTACGAGAGAGGAGTTCTTAGAAATGCCCTGATCCCAGTGGGCCTAACATTTTGTGGATTCCTTCACATTGCTGGTTTTGTTTTGCAGTGCCATTAGGCATGGGCTGATTACCGGTTTCATAGTGCTTTCAAAAACCAATAACATTTTTAAAGAGACAGATGCAAAGAGGAGAGAATACTTTAGCAGGCAGAGCAACTCTGTTAACTATGAGCGAAATACTGGAAGAAAATGCTAAATATTTCATTGGGGGTGGGGGTTTATATTATTATATCTTATTGTATTTATATGTATCTCAGAGGGGAACTGGCCATAGATATGTACATATGTAGGCTACATAGAATAACAACGTCCAGTAAACGGTAAAACTGTTTGCACTACAAACCAGTGTGTTTCTTAATGGCTCTGATTGTACCATAAGCACCACCCACTGGCAGAGAGTGAATTTGCATTCTCATTTAGCCTGTCTGATGTTTCTGTTTCATGCAAGTATATTTTATGGAGCATAATTTTACAAAGCTAAATGAAAAAAGCTATTACAAAGCTATGAAAAAAATTTTTCTTTCTGTTTTTGCTTAAATTTTTAAAATTATTCAATCTAATTTAAATCAAAAACTTCTCATGCTATTTGTGCATAAACACTAAAATAACAATAATCAATTTTATAGCATTTGATATTATTATTAGCAAATAGATTTCATATGTCACATGTCAAAATCTCATACCGGCCCATGCCTAAATGTCATATTTCCACTGTCACTGTTTTCTGAATAAAACTGCAAACAATGAATGGGGAGGGTTACATGCTGGTGTTGAATTACTTTTCCTTTGTAAAGAATAGTTAAAAGAAAATGGTTAAACAGGCTCACAGTGATGGGTAGATCATCTTTATCACAGGAATCGATGGACCTCTGAAACTTCATGACTGTTTTCCCATCAGACTCAGTCAGAGACAGGAGTTTGTAGTTCTGTTGCTGGTCAACCACAGGCACTGAATTCCCCTCAGCATGACGGTCCTGAATACGGAAAAACAGAAATGTAGCATGTATGCATGCGTAGCAACAGGTGTTTCTGTGATGCTGTAGTTACAGTTGTAGTTGCAGTTTCCAACTTGGCTATCAGTTTAATACTTACATTAATATCAGGTTAATGTTACCAGAATCTGCATATTTTAGAACATCTCGTTGAATTATTATTATTATTATTATTATTATTATTAAATATCCCAGCTTACAGCCACTGAGAAAACTAAATATGTAGTTCATAATTAATGAACCACACATGAAATGAATATCAGTATGAATCCAGAATAAAAAATAATTAAATATAAAAAATATAAAATTATACGTATAGAGCATGTAACTCCACTGTAAGTGACTTGCTGACATTTTCAGCCTCAGTCTTGATGATGTGAAAGACTAAACCCAAATATAACAATTTATACTGTAGATAATTAACTAAATGTGACAAACATGATGAATGAGAATGGACAGTATACAGAACAAATATCAAAAGAATATAAAATTAGTTGTAGCTTCACTCTAAGTGACTCATTGACAGTTATCAGTCTATCTTTATGATGTGAAAGACTAAACCCAGATATAACAATATAACAATTTATACTGTAGATAATTAACTAATAGAGATGTAAAGATATAAAAATTTCACGATACGATAATATCTCGATATGAAGTCCACGATACGCTATTTATTGCAATATTTTAAAAAAAAAGACAAATGAAGACGGGAAATTTATTTATTTTTTTTTTGTATATTTTAAAGTTAATTTATAATCTAATATATACATACATACATATATATATATATATATATATATATATATATATATATATATATATATATCTAATGCACTTTGAGAGTTCAAAATTAAGAGCTCCAAACCATGTTCTTAACATTAGAAAATTTTTAGAAAATTTACATTAGAAAAAAGTCAGTGAATTGACTTGCACCTGAACTTTAAAGGGGGCTCAACCCTCTTTTTAGTTGTGATATACTGTCTCAGTCTAAATGACATTCACACTGGTGTTTTAGGAAGCCAAACAAATTAGAATATAATAATAACAATAATAACAACAATTTTATATTATTGTTATTTCTATGACAGTAATAGTAAAACAATTTTACTGTAAAATAAATGAAAATTAATATTTCATAGGTATATCATTTTTGCTTTAAACGACACTTTTTGCCCGGAAGATTTATCGTTTCATATCGTCATGTGACCACAATGATATCAAGACGATATTGATAATACCATTAGGCCTACATCCCTATTAACTAAATGTGACAAACACGATGAATCAGAATCGACAGTATACAGAACAAAAAATGTGTAACTTCACTGTAAGTGACATTGTCAGTTATCAGTCTGTCTTGATGATGTGAAAGACTAGGAAACCCATTTAAAAAAACAATAAAACAAAATTTGACATACACTGTAAAAAAAAAAAAAAAAAGGTTCCAAAAAGCTGTTTCAACTTAAAATAATTAGTTACCCCGCTGACTTAAAGGGGTCATATGTTGCTAAAAAGAACATTATTTTGTGTATTTGGTGTAATGCAATGTGTTTATGTGGTTTAAAGTTCAAAAAACACATTATTTTCCACATACTGTACATTATTGTTGCTCCTCTAAGCCCCGCCTTTCTGAAATACGTCGATTTTTACAAAGCTCATCGTTCTGAGAAGCGAGGCGTGCTCTGATTGGCCAGCTATCCAGTGCATTGTGATTGGCCAAATACCTCAAGCGTGAGATGGAAATGTTACGCCCCTTACCGTATTGTGATGGCGTTTCACGGCGCGACCACAAAAAAACAATAAAACCCATTACAAACGAGGCATTTGTTGCATCCAGTGGGGACATAATTACTCATTATAATGACTTATACTGTCTTTTACGCGTCGCGTTGCATCGCGCCACGTAAACATTACAATGTCTGCATTTGTGATTGGAGAAACAACAAACAACAAGCACTACTCTACACAGCTCAAAACTCGCGTTTGAATCGTCAGAAACAGAAACGTACTTACAGGCTGTGAGTCAGAAGCGCCAGACTGTCCTTGCAAAGTTGGAATTGCCCCTCTTTATAGAAACAGCCTTTGAGCACAGCTGGCATTGTAGCTTCCAAGTTCAGGAAATAGTCCTCCGTAAAATGTGCTGCACACACTCAAATATTTGTGTTGAACTGTTCTGGAACAGTGTTGTAAATACAACTTAACCACTGATTTCTAGTTGTGTCCTCTTTTGGAAGCCCAGACAAAGTAGTTTCTCTTTCACAATGAAACAGCGTCTCCAGGACTTGGCGCTGGCGGCAGCAACAGCACTACAGCGAGAATAATAGTTCCGCCTTCTTTCATTGCATATACGTTTGGGTGGTGTTATGAAAATCTCCCCACATCGTGACGTAGACATGTGGGGGCGTGTTTGAATGAGCCGTTTTAGGGGGGGCGTGGCAGAGTCTTAACTTTGATAGCTCTTTGGTTTTGAGACTTTAGTCTTTGCAACTTCAGGGATCTTATCTATGCACAAACAGCTTGTAGCACTCCAAAGAGAAAGGAAAACTTGAAATCGCATCATATGACCCCTTTAAAATTTTTAGTTTAGTCAACTTGAAATTTTAAGTTACTCAATGTTAATTTAAGGGACAACTGGAATATTTTAGTTGAATAAAATAAAAATTTTAAGTCAGCGGGGTAACAAATTATTTTAAATTGAAACAACTATTTTTTTTTTTTACAGTTTATGAATAAGAATCAAGAACATAAAGAACAAAATATCAAAAGAATATGAATTTTTAAATTTATAAAGTTCACTGTGACAGTTATCAGTCTCAGTATTTACCGTAAAGTAACTGCCATCGGGTCCAACTCCTCCAATGACAACATCAGCTCCAGTCATTCCTCCTTTGGGGCTGAAGCCAAAACCAACCCAGCCGTTGGTGTCGACCGTGAGCTCGAACAAGATGGTACCCTGGATCTCATCAAATCCCCACTTCAGCTGCACTTTGTGCTCGGGGTCCAGGTGTTCAGAAAAAGGCAGAAGAGGGTCTTCCTGAGCCCAGGACCACTGGACTGAAAGCAAGAGCAGGACAAGAGATAATGTGACCATGTTTCCTTTTCAAAATCTGACAAACAGTGTCTTTGTAAGCTGTTTGAGAAGACAGTGGACGTGAAACTGCTCTGTAGTCACTTTAGCAGCCCTCTTTAAGCTGTCTGTAACCCCTCCTCACCTGAGTCTGTTCTCCTCCTCTCACTCTGGTCTGGTGAACCAGGTTCCACATCTTACATTATTACAAGTTACTGGCTACAACAGAAATTACAATCACACTTTTCATCTTTTCATGAATAAGCGTTCAAAAATGACACTTTATGAAACAAATATTTATTTTAGAGCTGTAATGAACAGTAAACACAGAATATATAGCGGAATTTACTACATTTATGACTATAACTGAGATTAGTTAATGATGTTACATAAGCTAAAGTAAATAATTATATTTTGCCCTTTCAGTATCTTTACATCAAAAGAGCAGAGGTCAGGACTGGAGTTAATAATTTGTGACCGTAGACCACAAAACCAGTCGTAAGGGTCACTTTTTTGAAATTGAGATTTATAAGCTGAATAAATAAGCTTTCAATTGATGTATGGTTTGTAAGGATAGGACAATATTTGGTGGAGATACAATTATTTGAAAATCTGGAATCTGAGGGTGCAAAAAAAAAAAAAAAAAAAAAAATCAAAAATATTGAGAAAATCGCCTTTTAAACTGTCCAAATGAAGTTCTTAGCAATGCATATTACTGATCAAAAATTAAGTTTTGATATATTTATAGTAGGAAATTTACAAAATATCTTCACAGAACATGATCTTTACTTAACATCCTAATGATTTTTGGCATAAAAGAAAATGGATAATTTTGACCCATACAATTGAATTTTAGCTATTGCTACAAATATACCCATGCTACTTATGACTGGTTTTGTGCTCCAGGGTCACATTTATACCATGAAAAACCAAACCAAGAAAAAGAAAGATTTCTATTTTAAGGAATATTGAAGGGTGTGTGTGTGGTGGTGGTGGTGGTGGTGGGGGGGGGGGGGGGTAGTGAAAGGGAGTCTTCTTGGTTTGCTGATGGCTCTTGTTTGCGTGCATGTGAATCATAAAGTAAAAGTCATAAAAGTTTTCCACTAGATAGCTCTTTATTCATATATCAGTCGTTTATGTAAGGGATAATGTACATGGGTCAAAGACAAGACGTCTGCATCAAATTAGAAATTACATTTACAAAAGTCATTTTAAATACATTAAAACATCTCAAATACAAGTCTACTTTGATATTTCAAATTACTTTTGTGACAATAAAATGTCAAAATACGGGGGAAATAATGTTCCCAAGTATAAAATTGTCCAGACTTTGATTTTACCGTTACATCTTTAAATAAACATATAAAATACCAAGTTAAAACAATATAGTCCTTTATATTAAAAGAACTATGCTTATTGTTTGTTTTTGTTTGTTTTTTTCATATTTAAATAACCAGGGGACTTTTGTCCCAAAAATGCAGTTTGTCTGAGGTTTGTCTGAAGTTATTCTGAAATCATATTAAAAACTGATAGTCATTTGGCAGTCTGTGATATCATTAAATGGCACCATGTGGTGCTGCAGAAAAGTGAGTTTATTGCTCTTAAATACTTGATAATTTCAACTTTTCATAGGGTGGTAACGTAGATTACAAAACACACGTCATTCAGTGAAATGCCAAAACAAACAAAAAAAACAACAACACTTTTATTGTTAGATTTTTGGAAAAATAAGTAGATGTTGTGAATAATTGTGATTAACTTTACTGGACAAGTTCACTGTTTGAAATAGGTCGCCATTTCGTTGACTGCAGTATAAGCTGAAGTATGTTTCGTCATTCAAGTGTAATGCAAATTCCCTGTTACACCACAGTAACATCCATTACACTGAATGACAGTATCACTGTATAAATGTGACCCTGGACCACAAAACCAGCCATAAGGGTCAATTTTTCAAAACTGAGATTTATACATCATCTGAAAGCTGAATAAATAAGCTTTCCATTGATGTATGGTTTGTTAGGAACGGACAATATTTGGCCAAGATACTACAATTTGAAAATCTGGAATCTGATGGTACAAATAAATCTAAATATTGAGAAAATTGCCTTTAAAGTTGTCAAAATGAAGTTCTTAGCAATGCATATTACATATCAAAACTTAAGTTTTGATATATTTACATTAGGAAATTTACAAAATATCTTCATGGAACATGATCTTTACTTAGGTTCCTAATGATTTTTGGCATAAAAGAAAAATCGATAATTTTGACCCATACAATGTATTTTTGGCTATTGCTACAAATATACCCCAACGACTTATGGCTGGTTTTGTGGTCCAGGGTCACAAATAAAAATTTTAGCGTCTTATTGCCTATTACAGATAAATGAGGAATGTGTAGCATTGACAAATGTGTTAAACTTAATAAATATTAATATTTGAATGCAATTTGGTATTGTTTAATTTGAGTTATTGATTAATTATAGATGCCTACTAACAGAGGGAGGCATTGTAAAAAGCCCAAAAGCTGTTAAAATAAGTGTGCAACTTGGGTGGCACTCTTAAAGCCTGTTCACACCAAGAACAATAACTATAAAATAACTAACTATGTTAGCATCCACACCAGTGACCCGATGACAATCACTACGTTTAGCTATATGCGCACAAATAATTCGACTATTTCCAATAATCAGAGTAAGGACTAATAGTGGTAGTTAGTATTTGCCAGCTGTAAATGCACTCTTTTAAACTCGTTTAAAAATGTATTGTTTTGTAAACTTCTAATACACCACAAAAATTCACCATGATTTTTTTTTTTTTTCTGCGCCTCTGGCATCCAATAATAGGACGAAGCGGTGAGTTCGCGGGAGTGGGGGAGGATAGCTGTGTTTATTTTCTTTCAGCCACAGATGGTTTCAGAGGCTGTGAGGCTGCAGTAGAGACACGCAGAACGACAGTCGGGGATGAAGCCGCAGCTTTTGGGAAAAAGTTGCATTTATTGCATGCATAGCCAAGGCCGCGAGACATAAGCTCTCACGATGTTAATGCACATAGTTATGTCTGCCGTTTTGGTTCTGAGCATCAAACCTGCAGACGGTTTCCCCAATTACAAAGATGACTACATGGACGAGGACCTGGCCACCTTTGACTATTACAAAGGCACGGATGAGTTTGACGGGGGGAACAGGACGCAGGAGTGTGAGGAGTGTGTGCCGGAGATGTGCCCGATCCTGCTGGGCTGCAGAGCGGGGCTGGTGCAGGACAGCTGCGGCTGCTGCTCTCAGTGCGCCAACCTGGAGGGACAGACCTGTGATCTCGGCCAGAGAAACGTCTATTATGGACTGTGCGGAGAGAACCTGGAATGCAAACTGGACCGGTCGGATGGAGCAGACGCAGAGGAGCCAGAAGCTCAGTGTGTGTGTTTGTCCCAGAAACCTCTGTGTGGCTCAGACGGACAGACTTACATGAATATCTGCAAATATAAAGAAGCGGTTTATTCTAATCCTGGACTCAGTGTGAGCGACGGACCGTGCAGAACAGGTATGAACAATACAAACAAGCTTTTTCCAACCAGTATATGTTTTTCTTTATTTACTTTCTTTATTGAATACATGGATATGCTTTTATCTAATACATGGAATAAACATATCTCCAGGGTGTTTATAAAAAATTAAAATAAATAACAATAATAATAATTATATATATATATATATATATATATATATATGTATATATGTATATATGTATATATATGTGTATATATATATATATATATATATATATATATATATATATATATATATATATATATATATTTAATAATCAGAGAGGTGTCTCAAATGTTTTTTCCCTCTAAACAGCATTCCTTCATTCATTTATTTATTTGCTGTAGAATTATGTTAAAAATGTTTTTGTCCAAACAAATTTAACATATTGAATTTAAGTTTTTTGTCATTCTTTCATTAATACATGGAATAGACATGGTTTAGTAGTATTTTCCTAATAAGTATTTATTTATATATCAATTTATTTTCTTTCTTTAATAAATAGAACATAAATGTTTTCCCCAAAATTTATTTATTTATTAATTTGTTTATTTGCATGGAGTATCTCAAGTGTTTTTCCAACCAATATTTATTATTATTATTGTTATTATTATTATTTATGCATGGCATGGACATCTCAAAACAAAAACATTTATCTTAAAACGAACATTTCTTTATTTGTTTTTAATAATCAGAGATGTCTCAAACGACCCCCCCTCCCTCTAATCAGCATTTTTATTTCATAATTTACTTATTTGTTTTTTTGTTTATTTTGTTTGTCTCTTTCTTATTTTCTTTCACAAGTGATTTGAAGTGATATCTCAAGAGTGTTTTTCTCTCTGGGCTGCCAGCACTTGGGAATTTTGGACCTGGCCCCTATAATTTTCCCACTGACTTTAAAGAGGAGATTTATGACCTTTAAACAGCTCTTTAAGTTGGGCTGACATAGGAAGTGGTTTCTGAATGTGATCCCTGATATGACTTCTTTCCCCCTCTCTCTATTTCTGGTAAGTCCCCATCATCAAGGTGCCGCCGCATAATCTGGTAAATGTAACGGGCAGCAGTATAGCATTTCTCTGTGAAGTGTTTGCGTTTCCCATGGCGCTAGTGGAATGGAGGAAAGATGGAAAAGAGGTCATTTTACCTGGTGATGATCCCCACATATCTGTTCAGGTAAAGTACTTCCAGGCAGAAACTCTGTAAAGTGATATATAATCATGATTAGGGCTTCACGGATGTAGATGAGTTTGTTTTTTCAACAGAACAGATTTGGAGAAATTTAGCATCACATCACTTGCACATCAATGGATCCTTTGCAGTGAATGGGTGCCGTCAGAATGAGAGTCCAAACAGCTGATAAAAACATCACAGTAATCAACAAATAATCCACACAACTCCAGTCCATCAATTAATGTGTTGTAAAGCAAGAAGTTGTGTGTTTGTATGAAACAAAACCTTAAGGCATTTAATTGTTGCTTGGTCAAAATACAAGTTCATAATCCATAATAACACTTCCTCTGTTGTCCTCCCACATCAAAATTCACTGACATATTTGTTTAGAACTGTTTTGGCTTTTGTTTGTTGGATTTTATTTGTTTTGCATATTTCTCTCCTGATTTAGACAAGATGAGTTTTTCACAAGAGAAAGCAATATTATGGATAGAGGACTTATATTTAGCTGCAAGCAATAATTTGAAATTAAAAACGTCTTGATGGATATTTTTTGTTACAAACATGCAGCTTATAAAATGTTAAGTCGTGTGGATTACTTCTGCATTATTGTGATGTTTTTATTAGCTGTTTGGACTCATTTGGACGGCACCCATTCACTGCAGGGATCCATTGTTGAGTGATATAATGCCATTTTTTCCAAATCTGTTCTGATGAACTGACTGCACTGTATTTTATGTATAATCATTTTCTATTTCGGTTTTAAATTAATTTTAAATCAATTTCTAATTCCTTGTCTTTATTATTTTTAACTCCTTGTTTTTATTGCTGTGATTATTATTTTTTTAATGACTATTTTACTTCCTTTTATGTAAAGCACTTTGAATTACCATTGTGTATGAAATGTGCTATATAAATAAACTTGCCTTGTCTTGCCTTGATGAAGAAACAAACTCATCTACATCTTGTATGGCCTGAGAGTGAATAAATTTTAATTTTTGCCTATTTTGACTAAAGATACCTTGTATTTTTCCACAGAGTAAGTGCAGAAAATGTTAAAGTCAGCAGATTTTATGGGAATATTCAGGTCTAATGATTTCCTGCAGGTGTTTATGGCTTCAAGATTTGGGACATGCAGGGCGTTCCTGGTTAAATCCATTAATGAGCTTGTCAAGACCTACAAAAGTTATATATGAATCTTGTTGTTTAGTAGATAGGAAAAAGTGTGTCGGGGTCCACCTCAGCCTTTCCATTTCTCCGTTTTTCCTGTAGTCACGAGGTGGCCCTCAGAAATATGAACTTTCCAGTTGGCTGCAGATTGAAGAGGCCAGTCAGATGGATTCTGGCACATACAGGTGCGTCGCTCGAAATGAGCTTGGCCATGTCTCAGCCACAGCAATTTTAGGAGTCCTGCCACCAGGTAAAACTTATAACCTGAGCTAATGGCCTACAGTAATATTTCCTGTTCCATTAGCTTTATGTAGAGTATAACCTGCTGTTTTTTTCTGTCTTTTTTTACCCAGATGAGATGTCTACCTATTTGGAACAAAACTTGAATGAAATGACAAGCTATGATCAATTACAGGACTATGACAGGGATTATTACTAAAATTCAGATCCCAGCACCCTCAAGAAGAAAAACGATGTCTTTTTAGTTTTAGCCAATAAATCTGAGACATGGCAAGACGACACTCAAGCAACGATTGTAAAAAAAATAGTAAGCCTGTAAAAAAACATCGCCCTCCAGAGCTTTTTCTACATCTGGATAATCAAACATGGAGACGTCGAGGAAGAAGCTTAAATAAATTCCCAATGGCACAGGCCTCTAAAATGGATGAAAAACACACAATGAGAGAGTGGAGTATTTGGAAGCTGCTAGAAGCTCTGAAATTCAGTACAGAGAGTAGCTACTGGAGCTGAATGTCTCTTTTGTTTCACCAGTGCTCTTCTTCAGAGTGACAAGTTGAATAACAAAACATGAAGAACTGTGAAATTTGAATGTGAGCTGCACAATCATAAAAATACATCTATTTTTTTTGATAATTTCATATTATAATTGCAGTTTTGATCAGTAGAATTTTATATTAAAATACTTTTTTTGTGCGACAACACTTTTCACTTTGGATCTAAACCTTATTTTTTTACGTTACAAATATAACATTTTGAATATACTGAAATGGAATGCTGTAATTGTCCCTTTCACAAATAGTTAATCGCAGAAGCTGTAATTGTATTTATAAAAAGTGTAACATTTATACAACATCTCAATAAAGAATTCAAATTGAGTAACTTATACATTAGTGTACAACAATACTAGTTACATTGCCTGTTTTTGCTCCGTCAATGAAAATAGTTCGAAAACAAAGCCACAGAGGAATTATTGTTGTGCATCTCCAAGCAACATTGGCTTTCCTGAATGAATCTGTGATTTTTTATGAATATATCTGTTGAATGAATGATTCAATGACTCATTCATAAAGTCACAGGGTGCTATATATGTAGTAGGTGAAAAACAGTTTGTGAAAAGTGTAGTATGTCGGAATTCATAGTATTCATTCACACTTTTCTATCCTATGAGGCTACGGGAGAGGATTTTTGAATGGCAGTGAAGTGATACAACTGATGCTGGTAGGTCACATGACAACGAAAACATGATAAATGTAGATGACATTCATACTACACACAATCATACTATACAGAATTTTTTAACAGTTGCAAAGTGATTACTTGTTCAAAAGGAGTAGAGTATGCAATTTTCATTTCTGAATGAATCGGTTCACTTACTGGCATAGCAATGTAAGACAGAGTCACTGAAAAATCCCTACCACTAAAATGCATAGACTGACAGCCTTATCTTTTCTGAAAGGTTACTGTTGTTTGAGAACTTGCTAGTGTCTGTGCTTGACTTTTGTGCAAACTCGGTTTTTCACAATCCATCCGTTTCTACTCAAAGCAGAATGTGTATCAGCCGCTGAGTTTATGTATGTTTCCACATGTGGCATCCCTCTTTTACCCGCCTTTCCTTTGAGTGAGTTTGTGTGTGTGTGTGTCAGATCTGGGTGAGGCAGAGCACACAGCTGGCTTTAATATATCTTTATGATCTCCTGTCTTAGGACACAAAAAACAGGGATCCTATTCTTTGGTACATGTGCATACAGGTAGGACTTCTTTTGATGAAAATACAACAAACACCATCAGGCTACTTATTGATATACAGTAAACATCTCTTCACCCTCTAATTTCACCTTTTAGTGGAGCAGAGACCTGTATTTAACAGAGCGGCCGTGGATAGCAGTTTTTTAACCCCATTCTCTCTTCTGCCCTCTCATGATGTTCTCTGGTGCTTTTAACTCAGAATAATTATGATAACAGCTCTGCATGTAATTTTAGGTTACATTTTTGATGCTACATAAAAAAGATTCACATTTTGACACTAGGTTGTTTCAAACCTCTGATCAGAGGATTGGAGAACTTTTGATGGTATTTTACACAAATGTACTGTACTGTACAGTAGTTCTACTGTAAAAATACTAATGTAGCGTTATACACCAAGAACAGTGTGCGTAATAAACCAAATGTAACAACATGTGGTTTAAGGGTCCATTTGCATGACTTCCACCCAGCAGTCAACTGTTAAAGCAATTAGTCTGAAGTAAGGTCTAAATCACTTCAGACCGGGAGCACCCTGGGACAGAGCCGTTTCCTCTTGCCTTAAACAACCAAACACTCTGAAAACTCAAAACACCTCTACTAGACGTGCTAAAGTTTTTGACTTTATGGGTAGGATATATCATAGAGGATCTCCATGGGCCCCCTTGTCACTCACTCTCTTGTTTACTCACTATCAGGCCAGCCAAGATTTAAATTTAAAATTCAAATGCCTTAATGATGGATTTGATTATTCAAAACACACAGATTTTCACTTCACAAGATGTTAACCTATTGAGTCATGTGGATTGGTTGTGGATTATTGTGATGTTTTTATCAGCTGTTTGGACTCTCATTCTGACGGCACCCATTCACTGCACATGATTAATTGATGAGCAAGTGATGTGATGTTTAAGTTCTCTAAATCTGTTATGATGAAGAAACAAACTCATCTACATTTTGGATGGCCTGAGGACGAGTACATTTTCAACAAATGTTCAATTTTGGGTGAACTATTCCTTTAAGTTTTTACGTCCTGATGCTTTGTGATTTTTGTCAGAATGACAGTTCCCAAGACAAAAATCTATAGTTTCCAGTAGTTTGAGAGAGTTGTTGGTTTCTGTTTCATTGCCACCAGTTATTTTTCTTTCCCCCAAATTCTATGGAAAGCTGTAGAAATATTCAAGGGATCGTGTGAACTTCCAGAGCTAGCAGTGAGGGGCTTCCCTTGTCTGCCCAAGAATCCGCTAATATCCTGTGTCATGAAAAGACATTACTGGCACAGAGATGGAAGCCGAATAAAAGGCTTGAAATTCAAACAAATAGCTTTAGGAAATGCAGTAGACAACCAAAAAGACATGCAGATGAATTCATATATCTTACCAGATTTAGTTATTGCTGGTTGGGAAAGCATAGTTTCCAAGGCGAAGAACAAAAATAACAAAATGACTATTGTTCATTTTTGTCTTTTTGGTCTCCATCAAGCACAGTCACCACAGACACTCAAATCCCCCTGCAGCATTCATTGAATGGCTAATGCTAAACCACGATAGCCACTTAAAAAAGGCCTCTCTGCTCCCCAAAAGAGCTGCCTCTGTCTGCTTTAAATAAAGAAAAGCAGTTCCAGACTCTTAAAGTCACTTCCATGCTTTTGTTTTCCTTCCAGTTTTGTGGAAAATGAGATCCATGTGCTGTGTGAAAGATCATCAGTCTTCTGAGTGGATTTATTGTAATCAATAAAGTGAGCGTGGAAGACAAGAGGAATAGTTCATGTTCATGACTGAGGAAGAATAACAGACAAATGTGCAACAGTAAAATAAGAAAGCAGATGAACTTATCAGGCAAAAATACAACGCTGACAGTTTCTGCAGTCATTAGAGGTTAAGTGTTCCATTAGATGCAATATAAGTTGAAGTGCTAAGAGAAAGTTGCAAAACAACAACATCAGAAGGGGTAATAATGACAAACAAACAAATGTCATAAAAGTCTCTCTTCCTTTCTTTCTTTCTCTCTATTTTTCTGCCTTGTTTGCCAGTTGTTTATTATTTTCATTGTACTCTTTTACAATTTAATCGTCTCATTGTTCTTAGTTAAATGAGACTTTTCAGAAATGTGTGATGATACACGCTGTCAAACATATTTATGTGTCACAGAGAGCGATCTTTCATGAAGTGTGTGCGCTGTGCGGTGTGATGACAGATCACGTGCAGTACTGCTTTGAGGCCCTAGAGGGCAGTGAGAAGATACTGCTTAGAAGCATGTAGTCTTTTTTTTTTATTGCTGTTCATATTTTTGATTTGAGATTTAAACGAACCCTTAAACATTAAACTTCGACATAGATTTCTTTCCGCACTGTTTATAAAACAGGCAAAAAATGACACCTCAGGTTATGGAGCGTGGTGAGCCGTTATTTTAGAGTGAAATGGCTTATTTTTGCCATTGAATGATAAGCCAGTTAAACTTGAATTAACGAAGAGATATGAATATTATAGAGACTTAGGATGGGATAAGTTCATTTGGACCAGTAAGCAACCACCAGAAAAACCTAATAGCTATATAGTAATGTTTTTTTTAAAAAAAAAAACACTTCATAAAAACACTATAGCAACGCCCTGGAAAACACCCACAACATTGTATCATGGTGGAGGAAAATTTTTGCACAGGCATGCAGCTCATTTTCTTGAGACAGCATTTTGTTTGATTCTGGTTAACTAAATGCAGACTTCCTTTGGAAAAAGAGGTTTGTTTGTTTGTAGGTCTGACAGCTGTGTTGCATTAATGCTGCAATCCAAAATGCAGAGGCCTAATATAGAACTGGCATAAAACACATACATCTCGGAGATGTCTATTTGACGTCTGCATTTACATCTGGAAGACATGTTTTTTAGAGTGTTTGCTCATCTGCAATACGTCTATAGGGCGTTTCCTTTTAGATGTCAAATAAACGTCCATTAGATGTCTTTAAGATGTTTATGATTTAGAATGTATGTAAAACTGACATCTGAAAGACGTCTGTCAGACGTTTGTAGACAGCAGATGCTTTCCAGATCAAGAGATATTTAACAGACATCTTGCAGACGTACGTGTGCTATTGGGTCATTATTACACGATGATTAAATCAATTTATTTAAATATATTTTATATCACAGGCCTTTACAAATTGTATACTACAAAGGCATATCATTTTTTTTCTTATATTGCTTTAAAGCAGCTTTACAGAAACTCATCTCAGGAGAGCATTGTCCTTTGGAGCACGTCCATTACAATAAATATACACATGGCGAACATTATCTAGTTGGAAAGTAAGACTATTACTGGTATTGTGTTCATTAAATTATTTAATATGCAAGACAATGCTTAACTTGTGTAGACAATGATTAATTAATAGCTTTTTCTATCCTAAAACAGCTAGAGAGATGCAGGCAATGGTCAGTAAAGCACCCCTCGTTGTCTGGTTGGTAAGTGTGATGGAAACTTGACACACCATAGAGCAGGAAGTTTGCAGCTGACCACAGACCCTGAAAAATAAGACCTCAGATCTTAAAATAGATCTTATGTGACAAATATAAATCAGTGACGTTACTTAAATGACCTTCTTGTTTAATATCTTAAAAATGATTTTTCAATTTACTGCTTAAATTCTCAACAAAATAATATGAGACGATAATATGGAAACGCTCAGGCCTCATGTAATGATGCAAAAAATGTACAATTAATATCATTTGCCTAATTTCCTGGGTTTAAACAGTTTGTGATGTTTTTAAATGTAAAATACAATGCTGTTTCCTCTCATTTGGGTGAAAAATAACATGAGGAAACTCACAATCTTGAGTAATAATTGTGGCTTTGGCTCTTACAGAGGCTCTTGCACAGCTCTGCAAAGAAGTGTAAACTCTTTTGGGCTATACAGGAAGTAGATATGGCGGAACTTGGAGATGCTGTTTGCGTCACAAGCAGGTTTAGCAGAAGAAGTATGATACATTAGATGAGACAGTCTTAAGAAGCTGGGTCGGAGACAAGACCGAGAGAAATGGAGGAGGATATTAGAAAGAAGGGAATGCTGTACTTACAACAGCAGCGGTTTGGGAAGGTAAGACAGAACGTGGTTTACTCACCAGGGGGCTTATATCAAAGAACAATCGTGTTCTTTTACGGTAATGGTCTGTAACTACTGTCATAGAACAAAATGAAGGCTGTAGTAAAAAGAGTCGTTTGGCCTGACCGTAGGTTGTAGCTGCTCCATTACATAAATTAACTCAGAATAGTGAAATCCATGAACACTGTAAAAACGCTTTTGATGAATGTTGTCTAAAATTGCAAAATGTTCTGTTGCAAAATACTACCGGACATTTGGCCCTTCTTTAGTTCCTGTATAACACCTATAATTTTGAGTGTGTTTGTCTGTAGTATTGCAGAGCAGCTGTTCATATTTCAGACAGACAGATCATATAATTTTATTTTATTTTGTTTAATTTGACAGTTAATAAGTCTGCAAATTTGTTTGTTTGGTATCAGTCCAAACATTAAAGGCCTAATGGGAAGGAATCACTAATGTACCCATGATGTTGAGCAGTACTCCAAGCATGTATCACTTCAGTTGTTTCTCTTTAATGTGCACTGTAAAAAAACAAAAAAAACAAACAAAAAACAAACTGAAATTCACCATAAAAAAACCTGACAACTTTACCGTAAAAAAATATGTAGCATCATTTTAGGTTTGCAGTAATTTACAGTGAAAAAAAAAAAAAAAAAGAATATTTCAAGAATATTTCAGGTATAATGTTAAAATAACAGCCAACTGAAGTATTAAAAAATTTGAACCTTCATAATACACTGGCAACCACCAAAAAAAAAAAAACAGGTGGTCATGAAAAAAGCCACATGTACAGTAGAATCACAGTTCATAACAATGATCATTCCCACAAGATGCAGTATATTAAAATATTGAAGGTGCACACAGTGTCATGCACACAAATATAAAACACCATCATGTTAACATTAAAATCATAATGCAGTAACTTATCGTTAACCAATTAACAGGTTTCTAGCGTAGCATTTTTACAGTTTTTTGCCATTAAAAGTACGACATTTTTACAGTGTGGGGAACTTAATTAGTTGAATTAGTTTTACCCGGTTGCATTAAAATAAAAAATACCGATAGAGATCTGGGGATCAGATATTGAAGGTTCATGTTTTTATAAGGATGTAAAAGTATGTTTTATGCATGTTAGTGCAACAGAAATGATATTTGAACTCACAAGTGAATGAAAAAGATAAATATAATTGGGGAAAAAAAGACTTCTGCATTATAAATTTGTGTGCAGCTTGCTGGGCTTATGAATTTCAATTAGCAGCCTTCACTTTTCCTAATTTGAACCACATGTTTGTCGCCAAATACTCCATATCTATTGAGCTATTACACTAAGAGAGAAATTCATGAATCATATTAAGCTCATTGGCAGTGTCATGAACAACTTCCTGAACTGTGAACGTGATCCACTTTAACTTGTCCATATTCTCATTTAAAACCATTTTCACTTCATTTTGATTGATGCCACTGATAATATTGTTGGTTCTGCCATATGGGACTGCAGCAGAGGAATAGCCTGTTGGCATAATTTAGAGGACTTATGGGCTGCTGGAGTCCATTAAAGTGAGCTACTGTTAGCAATAGGATCGGGGCTGTCTCTTTAGAAAACCACAAGGAGTGTGTTGCATCTGTAATACATTATGTGCTGTTTGAGGCCATGAATTTCTCTGAAATGGTAGGTAATGTCCGTACCACTGAGATTCTTTAAACTCTTCGTCTTATTACGGGTATTTCCTGACTGAGGAATCTCACACTTTAAATGCTATCAATCGATGCTCTCATGATCCAACCATCCTTAGGCACTTGAGCCAATAGAATAAATTCTCATTATCTTAATTGGCATTTTATGTGTGTTTCTTATTGACGTGTACACATTTTCCCATTGGACTGTTTAGTGACTTTTAGTTTAACAGTCATTATGGGAAGATGTACTCTGGCTATTTTTACATTAATCACTTCCCATTTTAAGGTCAAAGGCAAGTGCAAAAGTGTTGGTAAAGTGCAAAATTGTTGGTAATATCGCTGACATTATGAAAACTTTGTTTTACTATAGGGAAGAGTGGGGTAAAGTTTGTCAGTGGGTAAGATGTCTCACCCCTTTAGTCTAGCTTTTTGTCAAATAACCTGAAGGGATCATCGTATGTGATTTATAGATGCATGTGAGTAAGTTTAAGAAACTGTTTTTGCATGCCGCATGTTAAAAATGTTAAAAATAAACATGATTATATGAATATTGTGCATCAAAATGAGATTTTAAAACAGGATTGTGCATGAGTAATATGTTTTTTGGGGGGAAAAAGTTTGAAATGTAAATCAGACAACCCAGTGATTCACCCTACCCATCGATATATGAGTCAGGTTTTGGCCGAAGATGATATTTTATGGCTCTAGTATGTTTTACAGATGTTAGGTGCTTTCTTCTAATGTTGTTTTATATTAGACATCCTAAAATATAATAAGGTCCATTAGTTTTATATCTCATTTTTGTGCATGCCTAGAGGACAACGCAAATAAAAAAGTGTGATAGTTTACATCACTGTCAGCCGTCGATCCTCTCTCTGTTTCAGAAATGGCGCAAGGTCTGGTCCGTGCTGTACCGAGAGAGCTCCTGCTCCATCTCTCGCCTTGAGTTTTTTGAGTTTAAAGATGGAGCTGGAAACACGCTGGAGAAAGCCAACCGCAAACAGGAAAACAAAAAGGTGAACAACAAACCGTGGAGCTCAGATTTTCCATGTACTGCGAACATAACAAATAAGATGTGGCGTATCTGAGGAGAGTGATGTAGATCCTTGATGTGCCACGGTACATGAACAATCAAACTCGGTGGGGGGTCATGCACATGGTTTATGTGTGGGTGGACATGTACAAATAATTTGCAGGAAGTGCCATTAAATCTGTTCCCATTTCTGCTATGAAATATGACAAACAAAAATCCCCTCTTCCATACAAAAGTAGGATTTTCACAAAAAAGCTATCTTCTGAAATTAATGCATATGGAGAATGATTAGATCTGGAAAGAAAAAAAAAATGTTCATGTATCATACTACCCACACAATTTGCAAATCTGGACATCTTGGAGAATATTTAAATGCTGATGTGTTGTTCCACTTGTTGGCAAACATTTCAAAGCAAATGAAAAAAAAACTTTTTTTAAAGGTTTACGTTTTTTAAAATCTCAATTTTTGAGTTTTATGTTGTTTTTTTATTACAGGTGATAAAAATGAATGACTGCATTCGTGTTTCGGAGGCTGATGTTGAAGGCTGTCCACGGGATTGTGGACCTTTTTTGGTGGAGACAACTGAAAAGACATTTATTTTCGCCGTTGAGACAGCTGAACTGGAGGACTGGATCCAGAAACTGTGTGAAATCGCCTTTCCGGTATTTAACACTGCTTTTAAATTGAATGATTGACTGTCTCTTTCCAGTATTTAACACTGCTTTTGTCTTTTTTCTGTTTTGGAGTATTGTGGTGCAAAACCTCACTTGATACCTGATTGCAAAAGTATATAGCGGTTGTATCAAAGTTTCCAGGTTTGGTCCTGTCTTTTGTTCCAGGCTTTGTAACCGCAGTTGTGTTTTTGAAGCTCCTGTTGCGTGCCAGTTTAACAGACATTTATATTTACTTCTGCCATCAGCTAAGACTGCAGAGATTGTCTTTGCTGAAAGCTTGTCAGCTCCTTATGCTAAAATTTCTGCATACGTTAGGATTCAAATTGCAGCAGCTTGCCAAGGTTTTTTGTCATCTCAGCAGATGTAAAAGCCCTTCAAAGCTGATCAGAAACTTGCTCGTGTGACTCATGAAGCTTCTCATGCTGCTCTAGTTGTGCAAAGAAGAGCTTCTGTTTCCTCTGAATGTGTGTGTTTTTTTTCTATCTTTAAAGAAGGGAAGTTGTTTTCATATCTCATTGTGTTGTGAGTGACAGTTATAGTTCAAATAAGGGAAGTAACTGCCAAGTAACATTGACTAATGGATGTTAGTGGTACGTAAGCTCTCTTTGGACAGTTGCAACATGTAGAGCTTCACTCTTGCTCTATTCTGGCCATGAGTTAAAGTAAATGCTTTGTGACATTACATGGGCTAAGATGTATGTTCTGAGTAAAGGGCCCTGTACCCAAAGGGTAGACCTTATGAAAGCTTCTCTAATTATAAGTTCTAATTTTAACACTCCAGCAGTACCTACTACAGTGGTTTGACCTCACACTCTTTTGATAGAGCTAACACTCTTTTATTAAATTCTTCTCTTTAGTTTCATATCCACGTGAGCTACATTTTAACACCTTCGGAAATGCAAGTGGTTCCCAAGTGGTTTTGGTCCCTAGATATAGCTGGGTTTCCTCCTGTGGAATTTTCCCAGATGATATTGCCTGCCAGCAAGAATTGTGCACCTTTCAGAATTGAATTGAGATTGCCTGTAAAACTCCAAGTCAATTGCTGCATTTGGATTAAGGTAGAAAACAGAATGCAGAACTGCAATTCAAATCTGAATGTAAGGACATTAAATTAAAAAGTAACAGTTTTTAAATTGTTAAATGGAATTGAATTAAAAACATTTTTAATTTAAGAGAGAAAGATTGATTTGAAAGACAGCCGGATAGGAAAATTAGCAGATGGATGGATGCATAGATAGATATTGTATAGATACTATGGATGGAGAGACAGACAAACAGACAGATTGATGGATAGATAGATAGATAGATAGATAGATAGATAGATAGATAGATAGATATTGTAATTAGATACTTCAACTTCATATGGGGCATGACAAATTTAATTCATACTCCAAATCATGAATAGAATGGGAGCCAGTTCTTCAGTCAGAATTTTGCCCAGTTCTGTCTGCCAGATGAGAAATTGGCTTCTCTTTGATTGGAAATCTATCAATCATGTCTGTAGCACAAACAATGTGAGACGAGTTACACACCAAGCTTTAAAACTTTGGCTTAGAGGTTTGTTCAAATCCCCTCACCTTAGAATGAGAAACACCAAGGGTGATGCTTGCCAGATATGGAATTTAATCATTCAGCTATGGATTTGAATATATTGGTATAGACCAATGGGAATGTTGAGATTACGTATGATGTCTCAGGTTTCTCCAGCTTTTTAGCTTTTGGCTAAAAAAGGCTGCTGTCTTTGAGAATTTGAAACTGAAGTGGTGCTACAGAAAGCCAACAGTAGAAGCTGTGTTGTGGCTGTTGAATGAGGAACGCTGTGGAATGGAAGAGCTTGATGTAATGCACTGGGGGAAATGAATACAGCTTTATGCTGAGAAGGTTTCTGTTGTGCAACATAATATGATCACTTTGGCTCAGTTTTGGAGATCGTTTGTTGGCTCAGAATGTGGTTCCTCAACAAAGGCCATTTGTCCAAAGTCTTACGGTGAAGTTAAACGGCATTTCAGTTGGTGCAAAAAATAAAGAAGTGCAAAGAGAATTTCCATTGCACATACCACTGAAAATGACACTTGCTGATAGAGGACTAACAGTGTGAAAAAGACTGTATTTTGATTAGTATGTTTTGCTGTTGTAACTGTAATTGTGTTGTAACTGCAGTGAGTGTTTTGTGAGTGTTTTAAGACTGTGGATCTCAAATTATGCATGTAGGTGAATCTAATGGTTTGGTGTATTTTACCTGTGGTCGGATCAGTGCTATTTTAGTATTATTTATATACTATTGTAGATATTGTTAATATTTTGAAATAACTTTTATTTGTCTATTTTCAGTTTTCTTTTGAAAGTTTAATTTAATGACTTTTTATGTGTTTGACCTTTTATATTAGGTTTTTTTTTATTATTTATAGAGTTTTAGTTCATTTATATTTTATTTTTTATTTTTGTAAATTTTAGTAAATTGTTTAATTTATTTTAGTAAATTTTAGCAAATTGTTTAGTTTATGTTTTTATCTGTTATTTGTATTTTATTTAACTTTATTTAAATAAAGTTGTTAACAATAGCAACAGTGGAGCTAATTTGTCATTGTACAGCAAAATCCAAATAGACAAAAAATATATTCAAAAAATATATATTCATAAGAGCATAAAGTAATTTGCCGACATCATGTGTTTACAGACATGAATGTAAAAAATCAAGGACAAATTGTTATAACAAATATATACAGTATATATTTAATGAATTTGTATTTTAAAAATGTATTTAAAACATATATGTAAATATAATTTACCAACATATTTTTCCCATTTTATATATGTGTGTGTATTTTTATTTTTTTTGCTGTATGGTTATTATAGGCTTAATGAATCAACATGGTTAGCCAAAACTGCATTTTTAAAGTTTGCGTTGTGTGTTATAAACTGCTGTATGTTTTTGTTCATTGTAGATGAGCTGGACAGAGAGAGGAGCAGTGAGAGGAAACAGTTTACATGGTGAATCTGATGACGTCACGATGGCGGACAACACTCTCTATTGCAGCAGAGAAACTGGTAAGGAAGTGTACAGTGTGTACAAAATTATAACAAAATCATTCCAAAACCACTAATATGTATGCATGCACACAAGACTAAAGTCACAAGAGGAGTTGCTTGTGGAGCTGTTCTGATGGATGAGCTGGTTTCAGAGATCTGGTGAAGTACTTTATGAAGGTCACACTGCCAGTTTCTGTGAAAGATATACAAAAAATAGAACTCATGACAGGAGTAGAGGTACAGTAGATACTAACCAGTTTGGTACACCATCTCTACAAAGCAGACACGCTTTCGCTGAGATAGGCTTGTTCACTAGTCTGACACCTCTCGTTAATTTTGTGCTGTGAATATTGTAAACCAACAGCTAACTTCTTCATTCCTCTGTTACGCAGTGGAAAGTTGTGGCTCATCTTTGTTCTCTTGTGGTGGAAAAAAAATATCACACAAGTGTCCGCCTTGTTTGCAGATTGACCACTATCTGTGTAAATGCGCAATATCCTGCTGTTCTCAAAGATTGATTAGTGCCCTGTTTGACTTCCTTTTCATCCATTTTTATTTTTATGTCTTCATTAATGCTGGGTAAGTGTTGTTTGTTTGATGGTTGGTATAGCATACTGTTCTTTTAACACTGGTTTCTTTCATTTCATTTCATCAAATGTTGCAGTATTTGAGAACATTATTTTGGGAGTGTAGTTTGGCTCTTTTGCAATTATGTGAAATACTGATAGCAGCTGTGGGTATTTCTTAACAGATGACGAACATATTTTCCTCATTCAGATGTTCTTGTACATCAAAACCGTATCTGATGTCATCAATCAAATTCTGACCTATTTTAAAAATAGGTATTTGAGTATTTGAGAATGTAAACATGTACAGTTAATACAGATAAATCTGCATTGGATTCTGGAGTTATACATACACACAAACACACACTACCATTCAAGAGTTTGGTGATTTTTTTTATGTTTTTGAAAGTTTTTATGTTCTTATGCTCACCTATTTATTTGATCAAAAATACAGTAAAAATATTAATATTGTGAAATATTATAACAATTTGAAATAACTGATTTCCATTTGCATATACCAGTATATATATATATATATATATTTTATTTTTTCTCGTTTTATGTTGCTGCCTTATGTTAAACTGCTTTAAATGACTTTTTTCCACATCAGTCTACACTCTCCAGCTCTAAGAAGAATCCTGGTTGTTTCAAACTTCTTCCATTAAGGGCAACAGAGACTACATGCTTCTGTGACCCTTCAATGCAGCAGATTTTTTTCTGAACCCTTCCCCAGATGTGTGGCTTGACGCAAACCTGTTTCTGAGCTCTACAGACTGTTCTTTTGACCCCAGGGCTTGGTTTTTGCTCTGACATGCATTATCAGCTGTTGGACCTTTTATTAAGACGTGTGTGCCTTTCCAAATCATACCCATTCAATTGAATTTGACACAAGTTACCTTCACTCAAAATCTAGTAACACCTACAAGCAATATGAATGCTCCTGAGCTAAATTCCAACTGTCCCAGATAAGGGTATGAGTACTTATGCAATGGAATCAGTTAAGTTTTTTATTTTTAATAAATTTGCAAAGATGTTAAAAACCTTTTTTTATAGTGTATGAAGTGTAGATTGATGTGGAAAAAAAGTAATTTAAAGCAGTTTAACATAAGGCAGCAACATAAAACGTGACAAAAATGAAGGGGTATGAATACTTTCGCAAGGCACTGTATATCATGCTGTATATGCTGAATTGCTGCTAATCTATTATTATTATTATTATTTTTCCCCCCCAAAAAAACAGTTGTGCTCATTAATATTTTTTTGTGGACACCATGATGCATTTTTTTTTCAGGATTCTTTAATGAATACAAAGATCATAAGAACAGTATTTATTTAGATAAAACATTTGTAATGTTAAAAAAACATTTCTATGTTTTTTTAAATCAATTTAATGCATCCTTCTAAACAAAAATATTAATTTTATTCTTTCTTTATATATATATATATATATATATACATATATATACACATATATATACACACACACATACATACATATATATACATACATATATACAAATTTCACATTTTTTATTATTATTTTTTATTTTATATTATTCTTTGCAATGATATTTTCATATGTAAATTATAAGCATTTTCAATAATGATTTCAACCTTTCAACCTTGAATTAATGTTAACGCTAATGGAGGAATTTAGGCTTTTTTTTATATAAAATGCCTCAGTTTAAGTAGTTTTTCATGAATCCGTTTTGGATGAATCCATTGAACTCTCTGCGTTTTCTTCGGTCTTGGTACTTGTTTCTTCTTCCATCTGTTCATTTACATTGAGCAAATTGAAAAAGAGGCGAACAGACTATCAAACAAATGCGCAAACACAAAATAACCAAAACACGTCCCCATAGATGGAAAAGACAGATAGAAGTCCTCAGTGGACATGTTTCACATTGTGGCTTTCAGCAAGATGACAGTCAAGAGAAGTGGAAGTACAAAAACACATATCACCGATGCAGCACAGGTGCCAGGCAATCTGCCCCAGCCAGTCTAACTTCACCGGGCATTTGAACACAACCCCGACTGTTTAATCATGGGTGATTATGTTCCTTATTTGCCCGCATTCAGAAATGGCATTTAAATGATCTCATTACACTAATTGACTTATTTCAGTCCGCAAAAAGTTGGCCCATATGTCTGTGTGAGCTTCAGCATTCTGTTGCTTTCTTTCCTCTCTGGAATGTGTCGGGCTTGGGGGAGTTTCACATTCAGACAGTTTATCAAATCCATCTGTTTCAATTTAAATATCAGAAGGCCTTGTTCTGTCAAGCGACAGCAGGGTAACAGGGTGCGCGAGGAATTCAGCGATCAGAGGGGAACTGTAAGGCTGTAAAACTACTGCTTATTTACAGCACATACAGATAGTTACAACAGGATGCACTGTTTTCACAACAAACACAACATCATCAATGAATCAAACCTTATGGCGAAATTAGTGATACTAAAAAGCTGTAAACCACATCAAATAGCAGCAGATCACATAGTATATGAAACCACATGCCAGATTCAAAAACAATAGTGTTAGGAGGTCACTCATCTTGACTCCGCCAGTTTATTTCTGATGCCAGATTCGTCACTTAGTAAAATCAAAACTTATCGCTGGGCAGCATAAAATTACACTTCATTTTAAAAAGTTTGCGATTTTAAGATTTTTAATGTTTTTGAAAGTCTCTTATGGTCACCAAGGCTGCTTTTATTTGAACAAAAATACAGTAAAATATTGTAAAACATTATTACAATATAAAAGAACATCTTTATTTGAAATAGAAATATTGTGTAAAAAT
This sequence comes from Tor tambroides, assembly GCA_021397915.2. Lineage (NCBI taxonomy): Eukaryota > Metazoa > Chordata > Actinopteri > Cypriniformes > Cyprinidae > Tor > Tor tambroides. The sequence goes on from JAFVLL020019612.1 coordinate 98,692, forward strand.
AAAAATGTCTGTCATTTTTAATTAATTTAATGTATCCATAAATAAGGAATAAATTCTTAAAAAAAATACTGTCCCCAAACCAATAAGACTATCATTTGTTGTCTAAAAATATCAGTCAGTGTCACAAATGATTACTTTGCATTCAAAATAATGTAAAAGCTTTGCCTCGATGAATCAAGAAAGAATATTTTGTGACTAAAACACTAAATTTGGAAGAGATAAGGGTTTCTCTGGCTGATGGTAACCTTATGCTTGACCAGTAGCCGGTGGATAGTGACCTCCTGCTAGCAAACTTGATTGGAAGCCAAATCCTCTGTTTATGACGCAACGCAGCAGAGCCGGGGTTGTGCTTCTTACAGTAAAAGAGCTCTCAGATTTTTAGACCCCACTCTATTTATGTCTACATGAAATGCACTATTTGCATCAAATGTACCTTTTACGATTTTACAACTTCCTGAACACAACACACACCTGGAGGGAGAAAGAGATAAAGTATGAGAGTGTGTTATGCAAATGAGGTCATGTGGAAAGCAAGTGGAAATGGGGGGTTACAACCACAAAACAGTTGCTGTGAATTTGGTGCATTGCCAAAATGTAGAGCAATAGAGAGAGAGAATCTTGCATATGAATCTTGCCACTTGTTGCTCAGTGACAACAGGATGTAAATATGGAAATGAGTATCATTTTTACACTAGTCTGTATATAGTGTGGCTTTTTTGTTCTTTTGCAGGAAGTGCCATTCTTTCATTTGCTGAGAGGTGTGGAGTGGTTGCTTCTGTTCTGACAGCTGCAAACAGAAGCTAGCATTGTCTCTGCAAAGACACACTTCCTCTCAATGAAGTCTGACTGTGGCTGGAGGAGCCACGTTTCAAACGGAAAAAAGATACCTCCAAACCACATCGCAGCCTTTGTCTTTCTCTCTCTCTTCCACTTTCTAGTATGATTATTGGCATAATTATGCATAACTATGCCAATGCATGGCCTGAAGCAATGATACCTCGCGACCTGAGGTCAAGTCCCAGCTCCAGGGCCTCTGCTGATCCTCTTCCCCTCTCTCTTCTCAATGTTGTTTCCTCTCTTGTCTTTACTGTCCTATTCAATAAAAGCCAAAAATACAGTAATATACTGTAACACGAATGAATTGACAAAACATTATACAGACATGCAAATGGATGTTTATTCCTGGATTATTATTTTAAACTAAAACTAAAACGGTTAAAGACATTTTTGAAATAGAGCTGAAATAAAATAAAATAAAATAAAATATTAATATTAGATGAAAAACCTAAACTAAATTAAAATTATAAATATTGCCCTGGTAGCTATAACTGAAGTTGAAATACTAAAATAACACTTACTTGAATAAATGAAGCTGAACTAAAACTGTGGGAGAAAAAAAAAAACCCTAAATAATTTTACTAAAAATAATAAATAAATAAATAATAAACAAGCACACAACAAAATTACTAAAAAAAACCTAAAATTATAATGAAAACTGAATATATTCTAATATTAATATACTGCTTGTTTGTTTGTTTTTTTCTTAAAGCTTTTTTGTAAACTTTTTTTAAAATCATGCCTTCAGCGTATGTTTTTGGTAAATTCTTGCTACATGCGTTTAACAATATTTCTAGATTTTATTGTTTCTCCTTGTTCCAGACCAAGACTTTCAATTTTATTTATTTATTTATTTTTTTCATTAATTTTTTTTGGAAAATATATGAAAAAATTCAGCATTACATTTAGATAGTCATCTAAACAGACATATGAAATAATCATAAAATATTTAATAGAATTTAAATATTGCAGTGACAGAATATTTTATTGTGCATAATTCAAAATCAAACTGTTATGGTCAATTAAAATAATATTTACATCATTTTTAAAATAAATATATAAATAAATATTTAAATGTATGAATAAATCTTTTAATATTTGTTTAATTGTATTTTGGATCCAAAACATTGTGAGTCCACTATTTTATGTAAAACTGGTAATTTCCACAGAAAATGCCTGAAATGTCCAAACATTAAACACCCAAATATTGTTTATTTTATTTGTTTATTTCTTTATTTTTTAATTCTAAAGGAATAGTAAAAGTAATTTTAACTACTGCTATTAAATTATACTTTGAGAAACATCCTCATTTGCATTAAATTTATGCAGAGGCTGAATTAATAGCCCACTGTTATGGGTCGACTGTTTTTGGACTGAATGGCATGTGCAGAAAAATCTCTTTCTGACACTTCACCTCAGGAAATTAATAGAGTTTCATCACCCATGTCTGCTTCATGCAGAAAAACATCTGCATGGTGAGCCCTTTAATAGACAATCCCTCTGGAGCAGCAGCAGAATCCTGCGCCACACAGTTCACCCTGCAGTTCAGCAGTAATGAATGGGGTGTTGACCTTTCTTAACCGAGAACATCTAATAAGATGCTTGTTTCTCAGCAGTGCATGTGCTAAATCTGTACACTTGTGCGAAAAACCAATTATATTGCGTACATGTCGCATCAAAAGAAATCTGCTTTGGATTATTGTACATATGTGAGAATGACCTCTGATACGTACCATCTGCTTCCAAAAAGAGGGTGGAATCAGTATATTCATTCACAGAGAAAAGCCTTTAAATATAATTTGATTTATTACATAGTTATACATTTTTATAATTATAGAACCCCATTTGTGTTTACCCATCAGATGTAGTTTCTAATACAGTTTTTAAAAAATATTTTGAAAGTTACAACCGCCAAGACACTCATAAGCCTTCAGAAGACCACAAGTTATTTTTCATCTGAAAACGTGTCAAGTGTCAAGTGGTTGATATATGTTGTGTTCTTTTGGCACATTGTTTATGTAAAGCTTTTCCTTTCTGTTGTCTTCAGCAATGAAAGACTTTAAGGTGACGGTGAGGCGTACGGAGGCTTCTGAGAGATGCGGCCTGAAAGGAACAGTGCTTTTACGGACTGATTTTGATAGCCTCCTTCTGAAGGAACCAAAGACAGGGGAGGTTCTCTACTCCTGGCCCTATCGCTTCCTCCGCAGGTTCGGCAGAGACAAGGTATGGTTTTGACAGTGATCTGCAGTCATTCAGTTAATGCTAGTGAGGTGTGTGCTCTCTGTCATTCATAATGCCCGGTAGAGTCATGGGGATATTGAACTGTAAAAAGACATTGTCATTTGAATGAGATGTTATTGTAATATCCAGACTCCCTTGTGGAAAAAAAAAATGTCAGAAATAATGTTGCCACCAAAAGTTTAGGAATGCCAGAGTTATCAGTATCAGCAGTAAATGATTTTGTTAGGACTTTGCACTGATAAATACATACTATGAAAACATTTTACTCAATAAAAGTGGGGGGAGGGGGGATTTAAACCAGCATAAGCTAGTTTGCTGGTCTCCCAGCCTAGTTTTGTCCTGGCAGGCACCTTTATTGTGGTCAGACTGTTGTAAAAGATTTGTATCTTAAATAAATGCTGTTCCTTTTAGAATCCTGCAAAAATGTATCATGATTTTCACATAAAAGTTAAATATTACACCTGTTTTCAACATTGATGATATACATTTATTTCTAAAGGATCATGTGACATTTAAAACTGGAGTAATGCAGCTTTGCCATCACAGGGATAAATGTGACCCTGGACCACAGAACCAGTCATAAGTAGCACGGGTATTTGTAGCAATAGCCAACAATACATTGTATGGGTCAAAATTATCACTTTTTCTTTTATGCGAAAAGTAAAGATCATGTTCCATGAAGATATTTTGTAAATTTCCTACCATAAATATATCAAAACGTAATTTTTGATTAGTAATATGCATGGCTAAGGACTTCATTTGGACAACTTTAAAGGCGATTTGTTCAATATTTTGATATTTTTGCACCCTTAGATTCCAGATTTTCAAATAGTTGTATCTTGGCCAAATATTGTCCTATCCTAACAAACCATACATCAATGGAAAGATTATTTATTCAGCTTTCAGATTATGTATAAATATCAATTTTAAAAAATTACCCTTATGACTTGTTTTGTGGTCCAGGGTCACAAATTACATTTTAAAATATATTAAATAGAAAGTTTTTTTAATTGTAATACTAATTCTCATTATTACTAGTTGAAAGGAGAAAAAAAAGATAATTAGGTGTATTTCCTTTAAGTTGTTTGAGCAGTTGACAGTGGTATTGGTAACCTAGTAATTAACAGTAAATAAAAAAACGCAAAGGCACCATCAGTGGAAACAGATGATTAGTTACATGGCTTTAATGTTCGCTACGTCAGAATTTATTCGGCAGATGCATTTCTATCTGCCATTATTCACATTAACTCTTTTTTGAAAAAGAGTTTTTTCAGAGTTTTTTTTTTTTTTTAAACTTATTTCAGAATTATGAAATTAGGCATTTCCATCACTTGTTTCTGTTCAAAATGTGCAGACAAACAGGGTGAGGCTTAGCTACTGTTTTACCGTGTTTTCAATCAAATAAATTCAGCCTTGGTGAGGATAAGAGACATTTTTCAAAAACATTTAAAAAATCGTACTGACCTCAAACTTTTAGATGGTATTGTACATGCATTGTTTTTGAAGATTAAATTGAAATTTTGTGTCTTCGTATCTTTTTACTACTTATTGCTAATTAAATGTATCATTTCTCAACAAACAGGCAACATTCTCCTTTGAGGCTGGGCGAAGATGCGACTCGGGGGAAGGCAACTTTGAATTTGACACAAAGCAAGGAAACAGCATCTTCCAATCTGTAGAGGCCGCCATCAATCTACACAGAGTCAATTTATCTCAGAAGCAGATATCAAGTGGGGAGCGAGATACCATGCCCCCTTCACCTCGAATGAGAGCTGTGGCAGAGGATGCAGGTATCTACAGTATGGTGACTGAGGGACCAATCAGAGATGGACCCAAACAAACCCAGAACCCTCAGCAAACCAGACTTGAAGCCCCTGCAGAGAAACTTCTGACAGGAGTCAAGAGCCTGACCCTGGACACCAGGCCTCCGCCGCGAAAGAGCCAGGTCAAGAACTTCCGTAGCTGTCCTTTGGTCAACAGTGAGGATGAGATGTATTTCCGGGCCATGGCCCCTGATCCAGATCGGGGAAGTCCAGGGGAGAAGAGAGAAACAAAAGACAGACGTTCCACATGCTCCAACCCTGAGGACTCTGACTACTCGCTGCCCTTTGACACCATTGCCAAGAACGTTATGGGAGACATTTTGTCCGCATCAAACCCTCCACCCATGTTTGTAGAACCCAATTGTGAAAATGACAAGAAAGGCAATATAGAAAACACAGAACCACTTTATGACATTATTGATGAAACTGCAATAAGAACCCGTTTCTCAAACAGGAAAACACATACTTACAAAAGAGTGGAGCACATTTATGATGAACCAGAGGGTTGCGGTGTGGCCCCAAGTGGGCCTCCATCGCTCTATGATGAACCGGAGGAGGTCAAAGGTCATGCTTGGAAGATGTTGGGCACAGTAATGGATCCGAGTGGTCATGAGTACCCATACAACGCTTCTGTCGATGACTATGCGGTTCCTAAACCTCCCAGGAGGGCCTTGCTGTCAAAGCAGAAGGACAACGAGGAAGAGGACAGTTCACCATATGATAACATTATGGTGAAAGGAGTGCAAAAGAATAACTAAGGACTGCTTCAGAATCTAAAGAGGACAATGAGATTAAATATAAATGAGTGTGCGAATGAATGAATGAAATATTTAATCAATTAATATGCATAATATGGATAATAGTCATCAGAGTGCTTTACTATTCTTCAAAAAGCTGTGATCTGCAACCCATATCATCATGTTGGTCAATATGATTAACAGTTCAATTCCTCTCTGGGGGTGAATCACTGTAGCCTAACTTTAACCAAATGCGCTACAATTGCGCTGTAATGTGAATGTTTAAATTGTCATTATTTGAATCACAGACACACCCTTTTTATGTAAATTCGACTTGTTTTAGAACATGCATCATTATTCGTAGTGTTATTAACATTGTGCTATACTGATCATGTGAACGTTAATTCTTCAAACGATGGTAAAGTGTGAAATAATCGCCATTTATTCAAATGAGCACAATTTTGGCTGTTTAAGTGCACCTATAATCCATAATCATCTAAATGCACTAAAATAGCCATACGCAGTGAATATTCTTTAAGTGCAAACACTCCTCTTTTTGTGTAAATTAGGCTAATTATAGGCGACACCTTATTCACAACATGCATTGCTATTTTCCAGCGCAGTTAACATTGCATTATGTTGATCAGGTGAACAATTATTTGTAAAAACTGTATTTATATAGAGCACACTTTTGGATTTTTAAAGAACGCCTGTAATGCAGTTGAACAAGTAAAAACTAAACTAAACTAAACCAATAATTAAATATGTAAAAGTAGCGATGCGCAGTGAATGTTATGTTTTAAAGTGCCTCTTTTTATGTAAATTAGGCTCATTATAGACTGCACCTTGTTCACAACTTGCATTGCTATTTGCCATTGAAACTATCATTACGTTATATTTATCATGAATATTTATTCATAAAGTATTATTTATTTAGATGAGGCCACTCTTGGCAAACCTCTAGCTAAATGCGCTAAAGTAGCGATGCTAAACAGTTGTGTCACTTTTGGCGAAAACACAACCACCCACAAACCAGTTTATGTAATATAATAAAATTGTGCGGTCCTGTGAATGTTTAAATCTTTTTATGTAAATTAGGCTTATTATAGATTGCAACTTATTCACGACACGCAAAGCTATTTGTCGGAGCATTTAATGTTGTGCTGTATTGATCGTGAGAATACATTTGTCAAAAGTTGGTAAAGTGTGAAATAACTGGGCATTTATTCACACTTTTAGTTTTTAAATGAGCACCCACAATTCAGTTAAACCAGTAGCTAAATGCAGTAGTGATGTGCAGAATATTATTAATGTGATGTGCAAACACATCTCTTTTTATGTAAATTAGACTGCACCGTATTCACAACTTGTATCACAACTTGTATCGCAACTTGTCATTGCGATTATCGTCGCGTTATAGTAATCGTGAATATTTATTCATCAAATTGTATTTATTTAGACAAGCCCACTTTTGGCTTTTTGACGATCACCTGCAATCCAATTTAAGAAGTAGCTAAATGTGCTAAAATAGCAATGTGCAGTTAATTAAAAAAATAAAATAAAATTGAACGCAAGCAAGCTTATTTTACGTCTTTTAGGTTCATGCGAGGTTCATTAACCAGTTTAGTTTAGCCAGTCGCTAATTGCACTAAAGTAACGATGCGCAGTGAGTATTCTTTTTTTTTTAATTCATGTCTCCTTACTATGTAAATTAGGTTCATTATGGATAACGTTTTATTCACAAAACTTTTGCATTTTAAAGAAACAGTTGAGGTGTCTGAATCTGTAAAGTATAGCAGAATGTTGTAGTCCGCTGTATTCACCACAACAGTGTTTAGAACCAAACCTTAAGATCTGCATTTGCGTTCAGCACAAATTCTGTGGACGTGTTTGCATCGTTAACTAATTTGCATAACCACATCTGCTAAAACAGTGCTATTAGCAGGCGCAGTGCATTCTCAGTGAATTCCCCATTAAGTGTCCTAAGAGCACACGAGCGTATCTACTATGACCTTCGCTATCTACAAAGGCGAAGTTGATTTTATCTGGTTGTAAATCAAAGAGTAATTTAGCTTCGGTTGAACGCGGGGCTCTAATAGCCCTTCTTCTCTGTCTTTTTCTGGTCTCAAGTCTACGGGACTGTGATGAAAGCTCACACAGGTAATTAAAGTCCTGCAGATCTCTCCCGAAATGGACGGCGCCCATCACCTAATCCTCTGCTCGCTAATGATGGACAAGGGAGTTCCACCGAATGTCATTGTACTATTCAGGCCAGACTCTGACTTTCCCTCGCACAGCCTTCCTATTTTGAGGAACACATGAATAATAATAACTTGACTTGCAGAGGGAAACTGGGGCACTGTTAGGATGCTGCTGGGCTCCCTGCCTGCCACGGTTCATGAGTCCCACAAAGTCTTGAGACTTTTAAAAGTCTGAAAACACTTTACAGCTCTTATCAATTCAGTGTCTTTCCTCTTTCAGAGCATTCCAGAAAGATGAACTGCATCACACATGATGTGAATGTTTTTTGATGTATTTTACTGTACATTGACCATGTTTTAAATGCACACAGCATATTGTTATCGTTGTAATTGGACTGGATATAGTTCAAAGCATATGTGAGGGCAATTTAAAGCTATCTGCTGCCATCAGACTGAAGAGAGATGTGGTGGCAATCTGCTACTGGAACATTTTAGCATAGTTTTGCAACTCATTAACGGAGTAAACTGGTACAGACTTAAGACGTCATTACAGTACACACTGATGCACTTATTCCAGCTTTGGGAGTCTGGTGTGAGATGAGCTCTGCATAAATGCTGAAAAAGATGAAAGCTTTGCTAAGCACGACTCTGTGGCCTAGTTCCTTGTTGTGTAAAATAGGTTGTTGAACAGCAGGGGGCACTGTTTCTCCTCAGTAGGGAGCCAAAACACTGCGTGGTTGGAGTCATGGTGTGCGTCACTGTGAGAGAGTCGAAAGCTTCAGGGGTGTTGATTTTTTGTTAATAAAAAATATTTTCTCTCTTATTGTTGCACAGAAATCGACTTGGAGTATTCAGTGGTATGCTTGAAATTATTAATGGGAAAAAAAATCAACTGAAATGTAACTGAAATGTGCTTAGTGTTCCTTTACTGAATAAATAAGTGCTGCAAGCTTATTTTAGGTGGAGATCATGAGCCTCATGCCAAGTTGTGTTTCATGCCCACGATTTCTTTGAACCAGACTTGACACTAAGGCAACGCAAGTCTAATGTGGAAACTCTGAAAATAGACATTACTGATAGATTTTTTTAGATGTAAAGATGTAAAGTGATACAACACTGGCACCATATGACACTGTCTACAATAATATCTATAATACCTGGATATTAATGGTAAAAACTCAACTAAAATATATTTTAGTGTCTTTATAACCCACTGGTGTGCCATGGGGGAAATCAAATAGAATAATCAAAATTCAAAAAATATGTATTTGAAGACGATGTGCTCAAGCATGCTAGTGAAAGTAACCATTGAAGCTAAAATAAAGGTTGCATGTTCAGTCCCAGTCAGTGAAGTGTTGAGGTACTGAGTTTACTGTCCTGCTCAATTATTATTGTGCCCTTGAGCAAAACACTTCACCCCAGGTTATCCCACAGGCATTGTGCTCAATTAGTGCACTGTAAGCCACTCTACATGAAAGCATCTGCTAAAATGGCAGATATCTATCTGGAATAATAAACTACTTCCAGATATAAGAGCTTGTTTTCAAACTGAAGTACAAACTCTTAGTATAATTAAACATATAACATGTTTAGTACATGTGTTGCTGAGCAGCGAGAAGTGTGCCTTACAACGCTGATAACCCCACTTTAAAGCAATTGTGTCTGATCAATAAATACATGAGGGTGCACAGCGTTCTGTGTCTTCGAGTGGTTAATTGGCTCCAGTGGATCCAATTTACCAGTGGCACTTTCTAATGATAAGCAACTGCCTAATAGAATGGGCCGAACATAACAGCCGTTTCATATCCAGGAGCGACACCTTTTAAATTCCAATTCATCACCATTGATTACACTAATGACAGTATAAAGATTCCTGTGCACACGGTGGGGTTGTCAAGACCCTGAGTGTTTTCTTTTTTCTTTTTCATGAGTGAGATGACTGAAGAATCCATTGTTTTTGACTCCACTGCACGTTCATATCAACGTGTCCGTTGCTCTATTTCAATCAGACTCTCGCATCGCCTGGTGCAGTGACATCGGAAAATGGAAAGAATTTCTTTTCCAACACCCCGGAATGGTGCAATGCTGTTCTGACAGCTTAATGTATGGCATTTAAAGGCATTTAGACCAAATCACTTCTACCCACCGCACTGCGTGTCATGCAGAATGACAGCAAAGTGGGTCACTGTCACTTTAAAGATATATCGGATGCATTTGCATATATATATATATATATTTTAAATAAAGTGCACTGACTGTACTTTATGATATGATGCTGGGATTGAATATATTTTTTAATCTCTTCAAATGAACATGATCTAGTTCTTGCAGTACTTGACTCGCAGTCAAGACGTGAATAGCATATCGAAACTGGACGACAGCCAACGGTAGATTATCGTGCTCTGTGCAATCTTTGAGGTTATATATGATGATTAGAGTTATAACAGCCTACATCTGAGGTAACTTTTCACCTCTTAATTAGCTCAGCTGGAATGGTGTTATACTGTTAAGAAAAATCACGTGTTCTTGTGTGTTAATAGAGTCTAATGTGAGGTCACAGAGAGGGAGTGCTCTGTCCTTATGGAATTGGTGCTGCCAACCCAATCAGCTTTATTTAAATTACATCTAAGGGCAAATAAACATACTGAACAAGACTACACTTGCTAGACCTGCCCATATGATTAACTGCTGTGCAGAAGTGAATAGCAGCAGTACAAATACAGAGTGTAGACCTACAGTGTGTGTGTAGGCCTACCGACAAAATGAATGCATATGCCAGCTTATGCACACATCAATATGGATTAAAAGTGGTAACACCTATGTAACACCTATGTAATAAACTGAACAGAATACAGCAAAACTGCCACCCGGATTTCAAACACTGGTCAATCATTGAGCAATCAAATGTTTTTATAATGGCCGCTATAGCAACTTTTGTCTACTACTTTGGTCTGTCTTTTCAGATCAGCGCAAGCTGTAATAGCTGATTAGTGCCATCTTGTGACCCAAAAAGTTGGTACAACACTCTGAAAAATAAAGGTGCTTCACGATGCCATAGAAGAACCTTTTTGTCCAAATGGGTCCATAAAGAACCTTTAACATCTGAAGAACCTTTCGTTTTCACAAAAGGTTCTTTGTGGCGAAAGAAGTTTTCTGGCAAATTGTACTAAATTAATTTTATGCTTAAAACAAGAAGAAAAATCTGTCAGTGGGATATAAAACTTGTTTTTTCTTTGAATTAAGTGTATTTTGGAGCCCACTGACAGATATTTGTTATTAAACTAACTTCATTTTGAGCGTCGTTTGATCATTCACAGTAAACAAGACTTCTAGGCTAATTATGTTCCTAAGGTACCAATATACACCTTCAGGGGCAAATAAGGTACAAAGTTGTTTTGTACCTTTATTTTGAGAGTGTAAAGTAAAAGTTATTTTCATAAGTAGTTATTTTCAGAGCTATAAGTTGTTTTGTGTGTTTGTGTGTGTGTGTGTGTAACATAAATTAACAATCCTCTTTGTACCATGTGAGACATAAGGCTTCAAAAGGTCTTTAAAAAGGCTTAAATTTGCCTTCAGAAAACCAGAAGAAACAGCTGACTGAAACAAAAATATTCATTTAACCACAGTATTAACCACAGTATAAAATTTAATAGAGCATAACACCTTTAATAGTTGGACAGAAGCTCAGGAGTCTCCAGTTGTAGCAAGAAAACGAAAACATCCCTCGTAAGGACCGGTATGAGAAATGAAAGAACTGGTTGACAGAGATCTTAAAATAGTAAGAACTTGGAATGCGGATAAGCTAACAGCAATTTATGAATTAATATTGTTCCATTTGTCTTGTTGCTTGCTGGGCTCACAGTATTAAATGTAGCAACCTACTATTTTTCTCAAGTTTATTTATTGAAACATGAAGACAATTAATAAGTAAGATCAAATCAATTTCTCATGTCCATGTATTTATTTATTTGGTAAGTCGCTGTCTAATAGGCAGGCTAATTTTCAGTCAGACAGTCAGTCATTATCACAAAATAAACCAAGACCTGCTTCACAATGGGGACCTCGTTTCCCTGTCTAGGTTTATTTTGCAGTATAACCAGCTGTACATAATCCCTTATATAACTAATGCATTACAACATAAGCTACAAAAATAAAAGTTTGATAATTGATGTGCTGATCTTTTGGAAAGACCTTCAATGACATTCTACAGAAAGCATGTTTTAATGACCACAATTTGGTCGTCTCATCATGTAAAAATAGATACAAAGTCACATGTTAATATGTCAGTGGTTATTTTCAGATTTAGGTTGTTGAATGACATTTATAGCCTGTACCATCTACTGCATTAATACGCTGACTGTATTAAACAAAATCTACCATCTGTGTGTACAAATACTTTAACGAAAGATCAAAATTATGCATAGTTTTAAGACCCAGGCTTTCAGATGGAGGGCAATAAGGCTATCGAACCTCGACCCTGTGCAAATGTTGACCGGAAGAGGGCCACTGGGCCACGCTGCCAACTCCCCCATTCCTTACACAACACGCCAACACAACTCAAAGCACATTACCGCTCACTTACATACGAACACACACACGCTCTAGCATTAACTTCTGTGGCCAACGGCATTGTGAGAGTTCTGCAGACTGACAGGTCAACGTCGAGTGCCACTGGCTGCGTGACAGAAAGAAAGGAAAAAAGCAAGAGGAGAAAAAAGAAGAAAGGCATTGTGCGGAGAGCAATGGCCGCAATTCATAACCCACGCAGCATGAGGACAATTATCCCCATTTTTCAGTCCACCCCCTCCTCCCTCTGCTAAGTCTCCTCCAGCTAGAACGAGCGCAGGAGGAAAGCGCCAGAACGGTCTGCGTGACACCTGCATCTATTACACTACTGCAGTTCTGTTCGGTGAGACGTCTAATACTGCGCTCACAACAACACGACTGGAGCTGCAGCGCTGCTGTTTGCACAAACCCCCGTGTGTGTAATGCCATCAAGCCGTTTTTGCCAAACTCTTAGCTAGAAATGACTAAAAGTGCTCAAATCTAGCCACTCAAGATGTGCACATGACTGAAAGATGAAAACAGGATGGATTTGGCTGCACTGGCCAAATGGCACATCTCGTTCCCTTTCATCCGCACACCTTCTGGGAAATGATAAAAGTGAGAAAGCGAGGGAACGGAAGGCAGAGGGGAAAATACAGGTATTTCACCCCTCCCTCCTGCTGAGGCTTGTCATTATAAACACAGAACAGGTGTCAGTTCGCACCTGTTGCCTGTGTGCAGTCTGCTCCCACAGCCAAACTCTACCAGCCCTACTGGAATGCCAAATTGATTAGTATTTCATGCTTGGTGACCGACCATGGGATTTTCTGTATTCTGCACAGTGCCTCGGCGATGCCCTGTGGGCAGCACACAGCGATGGTTACCGTGTAGGGAGGATGTGAATAACATTCAGTGCATCTGCAAAAACATGAGCTCCGTTCCGAAACCTAGTAAACTGCTTCACTAGTGCCTATGTCATAAAGGACTGATTTGTTGTGCAAAATTAATGCGTCATACAAATAGCACTCCTTAGTAGTGTAGCACATTTCTCGGTTTATCCTAAGAGCTGCTTCCCTGTCATATGGCATTACGTTTTTTGGAATGAAGCAATAGCATTTTACAGTTAGGGGATAATTCACCCAAAAATGAAAATTCTGCCATAACCAAGCAGCTGACAGAAGCCATTGACTTCCATAGAATTTTTTCCCGTACTATAGAAGTCAGTGGCTTCCGTCAACTGTTTGGTTACCAAGATTCTTCAAAATATCTACTTTTGTACTCAACAGAAGAAAGAAACTCATACAGGTTTGGAACAAATGATGACAGAATTTTCTTTTTTGGGTCAACTACCCCTTTAAAGCAATTGTATGTAGTTTTGTGTGTTTTGTGACTTTGGAGCCCCCTACAGTTAAGTGAGTTCAATCTGCTGTAACTGCAGTGGATAGCTGTACCAATGCCACTTTAAGGCAAGCCTCCAAAGTTAGAAAAGAAGAAGAAGAAAAAAAAAAGAGACCGCATTAAAACACTTAACGTTGTGGTACACAGGAAGACCAGAGACATTTTTAATGGATGTCAGTGGAGTAGAAGCTTCACTTCACTCAATAAACTGATTTTGTATCATTTAATGTTGTATCAATTAACCAACAGCCTATCAGCTAATCTTCAACATGTTTGCCATTAAATATTCTTCTTGGATTTATCTATTTTTAGACTTTACACTAAAATAAAAAAAATGCTGTTTTATAAGAAAAGTCATGGACAATTTTGTGATGGGTATTCAGTTTATGGGACTTCTTTTATTTCTATGGAAACTGTCACACAACTCACATGACACACATGATCCAAGCTGACTGTTACGCTTGCTCCAATGATGGAGTCTTGGTATCTCCCAATATTAAAGGGATAGTTCACCCAAAAATAAAAATTCTGTGATTAATTAAATAAATAATTGAATAAATGTTATTTTTGTTTTCTTTGTGCACAAAAAAAGTATTCTCGTAGCTTCATACCATTACGGTTGAACCACTGATGTCACACGGACTATTTCAGTGATGTCCTTACTACTTTTCGGGGCCTGGGAACGTTTCAGTTGTGTTGCTGTCTATGCAGGGTAGAAAGCTCTCGGATTTCATAAATAATATCTTAATTTGTGTTCCGGAGATGAATGGAGGTCTCACAGGTTTGGAACAACTTGACAGAATTTTAATTTTTGGGTGAACTAGCCCTTTAAGACCATCTCTTGATGTACACTTGCATTTATTGCTGCTCTAAAACAATACGCCCTGTTGAGGAAATTTGTACCTGCTTACCAAACTTACATAGACAGATATTAGGGGAAAGCATGGGAAAATAACAGAAGACATTTGCCTCAATTTGTGTACAAATTCAGAAAAATGTGTAGTTGCAAGATAAAGCTGTAATTCTGAAAAAAAAAATTAAATCTAAGGTAGAATTCCTGGCTTGAAATGTTGACTGTTGCAATGATTCACATTGACATTAAAGGTCAAAGGTTACAGTGTAGGAAAGTCAACCAACAAATGGTTTACTTGTTGTTGTCACTTCATATTAAGCTGACACTGAAGAACCTATTTTAACAGAAAAAATGCACACATCACATATAATGTGAAGAAAAAGGCTTTATTTATTTATTTATTTATTTATTTATCTTCTATTCGATTTATGTGCAGCTGAAAGACTTGAAGTATACAGTATTAGTCGTGAAAGACTTGATAGAGGGCAGAAAGAGAGAACATTAGCCCATGATACACAAAAGAAGAGTCTAACCAATGGCTGTCCATCCAAAATTCAAGACAATTCATCCCATGCTGCCAGTCTACATTCTGTAGCATCTGTTTAAGATCATCCTCAGGCTTTTGCTCTTCATATGCAGCCAGACCTCACCTTGCCTACAGTAAAGCCAGACCTCAAACTCACTAGTCAGAGACAGATCCTGCATGACAGCAAACTGATAACTTTGCTCCGTTTCACTCATGGCCTTTGGCAAGACTCTTAAGCACAGAGCTCAGTCCCAGCATTATTTGTTGGACTGGGCCTGATCTTTATCATTGACTTGTTATCCTTCTCCTACAAACGACAGAGGGAACAAGGACCAAGGCTCCTCATCCCTGTTTACTGAGAATAATTGAGCACTGGCTCTTTCCCGGTCTTTTCCAGCGGATTCTCCCTGAGCTGCCCCCAAGGGAAAGCAGGCAGGAAATGAAATGATAACATCCATCCGCACCTGACGAAGAGAGGAGCTGGGAGGTTCGGAAAGGGGATAGTAGAAAAGGAGAGAGTGAAAAAGAGCGGGAAAAGAAGACAGTATCTCATAGGAAATAAAAATTGCAAATGAGATCTTTTTAATATCTCAATTGCTTATCTTGGACAGCTATGAGATGAAATGAATAGCAAATGAAGAATTCTGCTTAAATCTTCTCCTTCTTTTCTTTTTGAGCAACAGACTGCATATCTCACTTGGGTCTCCTCAGCGTTTTCTACATGATCTCACTGAAAAACATGCTAAAAGAGACAAATTAAGATTAGAGTATAATATTATCAGAAAATATTCCATATTCTATGAATCTGATATACCATAAAAAGTCCTAGTGTTGGATTTTAAATATCACTGACAGTCTGTGTCATGGTGGTGGGGATTTTAGTTGACCAATAGGTGGCGACAAGTGCAGGCTGTTTGAGTTACTGAATTGTTAATTCAACCGATTCATTCAGGATAAAACTTGAATAATTTAATCATTTAGGAAAGAGACATCAGCTGGATTGCAACGAGCTGCTTAGTTGGGAACTATTTTCATGTGTGCGGAGCAAAAAATGGGTGAAACAACTTGGAAAACCAACATTGGAAGTGCCTCTACCTACATTTCTGCAAAACTCAAAAACCGTACATATACATACGAATCACTGCAGTTTCCAGTTGAAATGAACACTAGAGGCAGTAAAACTCCCACAACTTTTATTCCTTTTCATACAAAGTATGATTTGCAGGTCCACAGTTTTGATTAATAAAGCCTAGTTTTCACATATTTACTTGATGAATATTATGTTATGAATTAAAAACAATTTTAACATTCTGCAACATTTGAAAACTGATTTATTTGAAGGTTAGCATCACACAACACAGGTATATTTCCAAATTCCAACACGATAGAGCATTACCTTTTAGCAACACTCCTCGGATATTTGAATTATGAACCACCACAATACCTACCTGAAACAAACCTATATCAACGTAGCAAAAACGTACCAGGATCATGTACTGAACCCGCGTTTTTTAGCGCCACTCACTGGACGTTTCACTTGGAAACTGCCGCAAAATGTGCAGTAAGGTAGGCTATGTAATAAGGGTGCTGAAGAAATGTATTTAGAGGCACGTATTTTGAATGAGCCTGGGTTGTGGAATACTGTGTTTAAAATGTAAGTTACTCAATATCAACCCATACGTATTATTCACTGTTTTAAACTGGCTGGCCGCCTTGAACTTGACGCTTCCGGTATCGTGCTCTCCTTGTTACTGGAATAATTTACAAGGAATAGCCCAAGCCAACGTTCTAACCTGATGTTTTCTAATTAGTCACGGAGGCTTGGGCACACGCTTTGAACGGTTGATCATGAATCCTTGGCTTAGTTCCACACACAAGAATGTGTTTGGGAAGCTCCTTGGTTTTTATCTCTTATTTACATACTTTACGTGTCCAGTGGACGTGCTGACAAATTTTGATGGCATGGAAAGTAGCATTAAAATATTTAATTTTGCATGCTGCACAAGAGAGAACGTCATAGCAGTATTGATTTTTTACAAAAGTTTAAATGTTTTATTCATAGTTTTTGTCTTTTGAAGAAAACATCCATAAAATTTAGTATGCTAAGTATTTTGTAATATTAATTTATTTTAGTCATTTTTACTTAGTAAAATGGCATCATTTTAGTGCAACATTTTTAGTTAGAAATGTGAAATCAGATCATTAAAGGGTTAGTTCATCCCAAAATGAAAATTCTGTCATTAATTACTCACCCTCATGTTGTTCCAAACCCGTAAGACCTTTGTTCATCTTCGGAACACAAATTAAGATATTTTTGATGAAATCGGAGAGCTCAACCATTCTTCTCCCTCGAGTTACGTCTTCCACCATTTTGGAGAGTACCTAAGGACGTATTTGACGTAATCAGCGTGGTTTACTTTCGGGGGGAAAGCGCGCGCATGAACGTAATCTGTGTATTAAGCGTTGTTTACGCTTTGGCGAAAGCATGCGTATGCGTTGTGATACTCTGTAAAATGGCGGAAGAGGTAACTCAAGGGAGAAGAATGGTTGAGTACATTATTAGGGCCAGAGCACCGATGGTGTGAGGACCCTATTGGAATTGCTCCGTTTATTAGGGCCCGAGCACCGATGGTGTGAGGACCCTATTG
>JAFVLL020019614.1:0-13355 GCA_021397915.2 Tor tambroides
CGACGTGGGTGGGCCGTGTGGGGGAGGGGGAAAGGTCACAAAGGTCAAAGCCATAAATCTTTTTGTCACAAGCTGCCGGCTATTTCTCTCTCTTACATAAATGTTGAAAGAACATTGACAGAAGGTTAGCTAAGAAGGTTTCCCTGTTAGCTGGAAAGTGCCAGCATGGTTTTGTTATATATTATGGCAAAACAGCTTTCCTAAACACTTCTCTCATTGGTCAACCCAAAACTCACACCATTGGCTGACGCAGTGTTGCTATGTCAGACAGCAAACAGCAATGTTTTGAAAGCACCACATGTTCAGAGTGTTTACATTTTCTTCACAGATCAATCTACACATGGCTTCCTTATGTTTGTGTGCATATTAAACTGGGATTGTGCGACTGGCCTGACTCACCGTGGCCGAACTGAATTCTGGGGGATGGGTGTTGGAATCAGTGATATCCAGAATAACAGTTGCAGTTGAAGACATGGTAGGTGTTCCTTGATCCCTCGCTTCAACTAGCACTTTATATTGTTTTACTTTCTAAAATACGGGAGACAGAAGAGATGAGAAATACTGAAAAACGCTGAAAATGTGCATTCGACATTAGCTACTCACATCGTAATCAAAGCATCCCGTGAAGGCGAGCTGTTTGACTGTAGTGGTAGCAGGCAAGTCCCTCAGGGTAAATTTTGGGGAGGCAGGGTCTTGTTTCACCACCCTCATGGTGAACTGGGAATTAGGAGTATCCTTCTGATCAATGTCATGAGCTTGTAATGTTGCTTGGATTATGCCTATTAAAACAAGGATGATTATCTCTCTGCTTGCTGTTTATTTTTAACAGTTTAGCTTCAATAACTGCTCCTTTTGGATTTAGGAGTATGTTTTGACTTTTAAAAGCGTTAACCCCGGTTTCACAGACAAGGCTTAAGCCTAGTCCCAGACTAAAATATAAGTCTGAGCTGTTTCAACTGAAAGAAACTTGCACTGACTGATCTTAATATATATCAGTGCCTTTGTTTTGTCTAAAGATGCACACCAGCAGGCCCGGAGCCAGAGGCTTTGCCCCCCCACGGACATCCCTGTGCCCCCTCTGGACTGAGTGGGACGGCCAGACTTTAGTTTAGCGTGTATAATAGTCTAACTCATAGTATAGCCTAAAATAGTCTAACTGATTGCTTTTAGATGGAAAAGCTGCCCATTACTCCTGGATCTGTTTTCTTCGTAATAATAGCATAACGAAATAGATTTGGCAAACAATCCAGTGTATCTGCCCTTCTGCTTTGGAAAGCGTCAAATGATTTTACAATGCATTTTCGCAGAGGCGAGCAAAGTAGCCAATCACACACATGTTTGTTGATTTCTACAACGCAATGGCCAATCAGAGGTGTTTAGGTTGGAATCCACGCACTCACCGCTTTTTGTCCAGAGCTGAGTTCGATCATGCTTGTAACTTCATTAAAAATAGTTTCATTGTGTGGTCACATTCATTCGTTAAAACAGAACTTTCTGAGATCGTGATGAATGAGTGACAGTTTTTAATAAATTTAAAAGGACCGCTCTTTGCATGCTGTATATGATAATATTCAGAATTTAAATAAAACTCGTGTTTTTCATGCTTGACAAGCGGCCACGTTCGACACAGAGATAGCTAACAACTATACTATATAGAAAAAGATAATAGCCTAATTTCAGAAGCATAAAGTGATGTGATTCTGCAACCGAGCCTGGTCCAAATGCAGGATTTAGGTAAGGAAACGGTTACTAATTATTTGTATTGACTGCCATGCCAAATCATGCACCTGCTTGCTTTTCTGTTTAATTTAAGTGTTTTAGTGAACGTATATGGTTTTATAACAAAAAATTATAACACTTTACAATAACGTTCCATTAGTTAATGTTAGTTAATGTATTAAAGTGTATTAAAGTGTTAGTTAATTATTGTAAAGTTTACCCAAATAATGTATTTTGAGCATTTACTTGAAACTAACCGCATAGTCCTGGTGCCGGGCCTGTACACCAGTAATGTTTTTTTTCGAAGGCACATTCATAAAAATTACTTAAATGTCCTAATTGAACTATGGCCTAATCCTGGCTTAGTCTAAGCCCTGTCTGTGAAACCAGGCCTTAGTATGTTTTAATATTACAAGGAAATCTTTTAAAAGACGAAGAACAGTAAGACTTCTAACAGCATTAGAGTGTATAATTTCTGTGTCAACAAATAGAAATACTTAAAAAAGGTACAAATGCTGCACTGGGGCAGTACCCTTTCAGAAGGTACAAATATGTACACTGTAGATATATCTTCAAGGTAAAAATAAATGTGTACCTTTTGAAACGGTATTGTCCAGTGACAGCTTTTGTACCTTTTTTTTTTTCAGAGCATGCAGACCACTCCCCCATCTGCCATTGGCTGGCAAAACAGTTTAGCCCCACCCCAAACTCATGCCATTGGTTTAGCCAATGTTGTTGCATTGAGCTGGTCTGGATGCTTAAACAAACAGAGCAATGTTTTGAAAGCACCACAGAACGTCAGTGTTTACACTTTTCAAGGTAAGTCACCCTACAAATCACTGTATATTAAGCTATGATTAAAGAAAGCATTTTAACAGAAAAAAACCTTCAGGCGAGTTCTCGGGAACAAATGCATGGATAGTGCTCGGATTGAACTGAGGACTATTGTCATTCTTGTCCTTTATTTCTACATTAAATGACAGTGTTTTGTCCACTGTGGCTCCAGTCTGCCTGTCCAGCACGTCAAAGTCCACCTACAAAAGAATCAAAAAGCCACAATGAACTACATCAATATAAACCAAATCAGTCCTTGCTGTTGCTAGCATTAGTGTCATTACAAACTCAACAAATCTTGTTTTGTCTTACATGGAAGATGGGGTACTGTTCCCTGTCGATGGGCCGGTGTACAGACACAGTCCCGCTGTTTTCATCAATGCTAAACAAACCAACTGGGTCTTGTGTCACTCCATCTCCTTTGATGCGAAACTTGACGGTATTGTCTTCCTTTTTGTCATTGAACAGCTAACATCAATTCAATACATGAAAAAAATACATGAGAATCATGTACAGGTACAGTATAATTTCTAATCATTTATTTGCATCCATTATTAAAATTGTAAGTCCATTATGACGTTCAAGCCTACATAAACCAAATGATACCTCATGAAAAACCCAGTCAAATCAACACTGAGTTTTATGGATTTTAGTTTTATGCCTGTAGGTTTTGAGGTCAGCTAGTTAACTCCTAAATAGTCCTTTTCATGCTGTATACACTACCAGTCAAAAGTTTTTGAACAGTAAGATTTTTAATGTTTTTAAAGAAGTCTCTTCTGTTCGCTAAGCCTGCTTTTTTTTTGATCCAAAGTACAGTAAAAACAGAAAAAAAACTTAAATACTTTTACCATTTAAAATAACTGTTTTCTGTTTGAATATATTGTAAAATGTAATGTATTCCTATGATTTCAAAGCTGAATTTTCAGCATCATTACTCCAGTCACATGATCCTTCAGAAATCATTCTAGCATTCTGATTTGTTGCTCAAAAAACATTTATTATTATTATGTTGAAAACAGCTGAGTAGATTTTTTTCAGGTTTCTTTAATGAATAAAAAGTTCAGAAGAACAGCATTTAGAAATAGAAATGTTTTGTAGCATTATAAATGTCTTTATAGTCACTTTCGAATTTAAACCATCCTTGCTAAAAAAAGTATTAATTTCTATAATTTCTCCAAAAAAAAAAAAAAAAAAAAAAAATAAAATAAAATAAAATTATACTGACTCCACAGCTTTTGAATGGTATAGTGTATAATGTTACAAAAGCTTTTTATTTCAGATACAAGCTGAACTTTCTATTCAGCAAAGAATCCTGAAAAAAATGTACTCAACTGTTTTAAATATTGATAATAATAATAATAATAATAATAATAAATGTTTCTTGAGAGGCAAATCAGCATATTTGAATGATTTCTGAAGGATGTGACACAGGAGCAATGATGCTGAAAACTGAGCTTTTATCATAGGAATAAATTATATTTTAAAATATATTCAAATATAAAACAGTTATTTTAAATAGTAAAAATACTTCAAAATGTTACTGTTTTTGATGTACTTTGGATGAAATAAATGCAGGCTTGGTGAGCAGAAGAGACTTCTTTAAAAAACATTAAAAATCTTACTCTTCAAAAGCTTTTGACTGGTAGTGTACATTTAGATTTATTCATTTAGTAGATGCCAAAGAGACTTGCAGTTATCCAAAGAGTTACAGTATTTTTTTTTAGTCAAACGGGGAAAAAATATTTTTTGCCAAACAAATGCTCTCCAAAATAATGTCCCTCCACCTAACACTATTAGCAAGCAGCATACTCATGTGCTTTAATGAAAGCCTGTCGGCTATCTATAAAAATACAATCAACCCAAACACAGAAAAGAAAAGAAATTTTATGAGGAACACGAGCAGGCTGAACAATCAGTGACGGGCTGAAGTCACCTGTGTTACTATAGCGGGATACGGTCCAGGCATGTTTTCTTCCAGATCAATGGTGGACAGAACCCATCTTCTCTTTGAACGAATAAGAACAGCATCCTTTGAGATAGAGAGGGATATAATGAGTAATCAGTTGCAAAAAAGCTACAGACAAACTTCTGATTCAAACCGAACACCTCTTTCAAGGA
The DNA here is from genome assembly GCA_021397915.2 of Tor tambroides. Lineage (NCBI taxonomy): Eukaryota > Metazoa > Chordata > Actinopteri > Cypriniformes > Cyprinidae > Tor > Tor tambroides. The sequence goes on from JAFVLL020019614.1 coordinate 4,672, forward strand.
AAAAAAGAAAAAAAAAATCTTTTATAATTTGATGGGCCAGAGCTGATATATTAAGTTGGGACAACAAGTACTATTATGTTAAATTATCCAGTAAATATAAAAAAAAAAAATTACATGAAGCTCATTGGATCCTTTGTGACCTTGTGGAACCCAATATAGAAAGATGAAGTCTGAAGATGTTCTGTTTGATAAGATATATGTGTATTTAAATCTAGATCTAAATTAAGTCTTGTATTGTGGTCTGATAATAAGAGGGATTTTAAGTAGTGAGGCAGTGAGCTGAGATATTACGTGCTGATTTGATGTTTTAGATTACCTACCCGCTTTTGCCGACTGATGCTATCATTTTTGCTGGAAGTGGCCACGTCAACAAGCTAATGAATAGACAAAAAACAGGGTGATACTAATTAATGAACATACAATAAATAAACTAACAAATTATTGAATAGAAACCCCTCTTAGTGCCTGAGAAAAGATTATTACGTATGACTGTCAGGTTTAAGCACACAAATATAATATTGTCATGATATACAGTCATATAAATTGTACTGAGCCCTTTAAGGGACATTGCAGTGGAAAAAATTCAGGGTGGGAGGAAAAAATATTTTTCAAATGTTTTGCGTTCTCTCGCAAAACTTTTGCGTTCCCTCGAGAAACTTTGCGTTCTCTCGCAAAGATATTTGCGTTCCCTCGCAAAACTTCTTTAATAAAAAAATATCTTTGCGAGAGAACGCAAAAGTTTTGCGAGGGAACGCAAAGTTTCTCGAGGGAACGCAAAAGTTTTGCGAGGGACCGCAAAGTTTCTCGAGGGAATGCAAAAGTTTTGCGAGGGACCGCAAAGTTTCTGGAGAGAACGCAAAACATTTGAAAAATATTTTTTCCTCCCACCCAAAATTTTTTCCACTCACTCCGAATTTTTCAACCCAGGCTCATTGGAAATACGTGCCTCTACATACATTTCTGCAACCCCGTAATTATGTACCTTACTGCACGTTTCGTGGCAGTTTCAAAGTGAAATGTCCAGAGAGTGGCGCTAAAACACATGTTTAATACATGACCGTAGCACGCTTTTATTACGTTGGTACAGGCACGTATTGCAGCGTTTTTATTATGCTGATTGAGGTACGTTTTGCGGCCATTCAGAATTCAAATATCCGGTGAGTGTCGCTAAAGATTGATGCTCTATCGTGCTGGAAATATCCCCTACACCAAACCCAAACCTAAACCTACCCAATAGTGTTAACAAATGCAAAAGTAATATGAAAACGAATTCGCTGATGCAGCCATGCTATTTTAACTTCCTTATGCGGATTTGAGCCGTTTAGTCGAACCGTAGTTTCACGGGGATTCGTACCGGAGCTTTTTATCACCTAAGTGCCACGCCGTATCGCATGAGCTACCAAGAAAATCTGCTAGAGTAGAAAACTCATGCATATGAAGCTGTATATGTGACGACAACATTCAAAAGTATCAGTTTTCAAATCGTGCAGGATGTTAAAATTGTTTTGAAGTCATAACATAACATTCTGCAACTAATTGTGTGAAAATTTGCCTTTATTAATCAAAAATATACCTGTAAATTATACTTTAGTGTGAAAAGGAATAAAAGTTGTCTGAGTTTTACTGCCTCTAGTGTTCATTTCAACTGGAAACTGCAGCGATTTGTATGTATAGGTACGTTTTTTCAGTTTTGCAGAAATGTTTGAAGAGGCACATATTTCCAACGAGCCTAGGTTGGAATTTTTCCCACCACAATGTCCCTAAAAGGGCTCAGTAAAATTGACTGTTCTGTGTCCAGAAAATCTTTTCAGGCTCAATGCAAATGTTTAAAAGTTTTAAGTTTAACACATGCACTGTAAAAAAAAAAAGTTGAGCCAACTTAAAATTTTAAGGCAACCAGCTTCAGCAGATTTTTGAGTTTTCTCAACTTGTTGTTTTAGGTTTATACAACAAAAAGTTGAGAATCTCCTACAAAAATTAGTTGAGAGAACTCAAAAATCAGCTGAAGCTGGTTGCCTTCAAATTTTAAGTTGGCTCAACTCTTTTTTTTTTTCTTTTTTTTTTACAGTGCAGTTATAGGTTTAGGAGGTTTCTTGAAATCACTAACTCTTGGAATGGGCAATAAACATTTGCATTATATGATAACATCTTTCTGTAAAACTCATAAACTTCAGCTAAAATACAAAAAAACAAACCAAAAAAAACATACTGATTGACATTCTTTCCATTGTCTTTAATTACACACTGTCATGTTGTCTAGCTTGTTTAAAGGATGCAAATCACAGTCTACATGAGAAACAACAACCCATAAACACCATCATACCAACTGCCTTACTAACATCAAAGGCATTATATAAGATGCCATGCTTAAACCTTCTCACACCCAATATAAAACATTAATACATGGTTCACTTCACATGTGGCTGTTGTCAAAAAAGAATGGCCAGTTTTGTTCTTGTAATCCTCAGTAAAATATGATACCAAAACAGTATGAACTCTTTCTTAAATTTCACATTATTTTATTAAGTTCTTGCACAGAAAAAAAAACAAAAAACAAATGTCTTAGATTTAGGTTGTTAGTTCGTCTGCGCAATCCAGGCAGTACCAGGCCAATATAACCTTTATATGTGAACACCCCTAATGTCCCCAAATGTTTCTAAGTCCTTTTGTAGTTCCATTGATTCGTGTGATGTCCCCTTTTAAATCCACGAACACTATGAACACCAGAAGCTACTGAGGCAGCTGCCTCCCATTTTGGTTCGAACTGGGTTTGTATAGTATAACAGTATACCCTAGTGAAAAATAAATCTACTAAAATGTATTTGAAATACATTTATTTCATGCTAAGTAAACGACAAATACATGTACATATTACGTACTTAATAAAAAAATACCCCGCAATTGTAACTGGTATACTTAAAGTCTGCTAAATTGGAACAACTAATTTTGTACTTAATTCTCTTTAATTGTGCTGAAGTAGAGCTGAAGTCCAACTAAAGATATACCGAAGTATATTTGATTGTGCTAAATCTTGTATTTAAAGAACGATATTAAAACGCATTTTAGGCTTACTAATATGAAATATGCATTGTACACAAGTAGTACTATAAAATAAAGTTTAATAATATTTTTTTTATATCTGTAAGTCTCGAGCGATATGTCAGTAAATATGTTAATAAATTTGAACTATACTTAGTATGAAATAAATGTATTTTAAATATAGAAATTTTTTACTACGATATATATATATATAGATATACTAGAAACATATTAAGCTACCACCAACTCCACTCTATGAAGCTTATTTTTTTGCACTGTGTCTGGAACCATACCTTAATTAATAATTAATTAATATTACTGCTGAAGCTTTGGCTCACACTCTTAAAATGAAAGATTCCTTGAGGATTTTCACAGTGATGTCATGAAGAATCATTTTTAGTTTCACAAAGAAATTTTCACTGAAAACTTTTTCTAATTGTGAAGAACGTTTTAATAATCTAAATAACCTTTTTCAGCTAAAGAATCTCTTGTGGAATGGAAAGATTCCACGGATGTTAAAGGTTCTTCATCACAATGCCAAGAACCTTTATGTTTAAGAGCATAGAAGTCTTTAGAAGAAAAGCATGGTTGCTAATTCATAAATTATAACCACTCAAAGTGAAACCGACACCGCACTATCTATGGAAAACAAAAGGAAGCAACATCACACGTAAACAAATCACTTAAAAACATCATCTGTCACTATAAAAATGTCACTTGATAAGAACAGCAAATGTGTTTAATAACCCACAGATTAATCTGTTCCACGTTTGACTGTAATATGGTTCCTCTTCAACATACATATGACTCTTTGTACTGCATGCTAAACCATGACACACTTCCTTCGTGATCGCCAGTGTTATATTTCACACCGATCTGACGTGCATTCTGAATTTCATATTCATTTAAAGTTTCAAAGACATCTATACATAGAATTGTATTATTTCTCTTAAATGTAGTTTAATTATCTTGATTCTGCGTGCACATCCGCGTTTAGCATCACTTAGTATCATTTGCATATTATTTATTTGGTTTATTTTGGTTTTATTATTACGTGAGATTTCTAAACGTTCCAATTAGACAATTTTCAACACTTTATTAAAGAGCGACCTGAGGATATAAAACAGATTAAGATTAGATTAAAGTCTAGATTAGTCACCAGTGTTAATAAAATGATTAACAATAATAATTAGAGTTTGACTCATTGAAAAAAAAAAAAGGTTACTCACGGCAAATAGAATCAGGAGTAAAGTGCTCTTCGTCATTCTGCTGCGCTCCTGTTTGCAAGCGCTCTCCAAATGTCAGATCTGCACCTGTGGCAATCACCTTAACTGGGATTGGATGTAAAGTGAGACAGCATTACACACCTTTTGTGTACTTTTGCGCATCTATGTGGATGTGTGTGTGTGTGTGTGTGTGTAAACGGTGCCTGCAAATACAAAGAGTCATCTATCAACAGAAAAAACCCTTCAGGGCAGCGGCCTGGGAGTGGCTACTCCGCAGCGAACACCTCATTTTTCCCTTCAGGTAAAAGAAGAAAAACTGGCTGCTCGGCTTGCCATCTGCCAAGTGAAAATGAACACTTTTGGCGGTAAGCCTGTGTTTGAATTTATGTGCAGATCAAACATTCAACTCTGCTACTTATATACAAATGACATTCACCACCAGCCTGTTTCAAGCCTGGGCCTGTATTTACTAATACATTTATCTGAAGAGGACGTGAACTACATCTTAAGGCACACACTGTGATATGCAGCACAAGAGTGTGATAGGATGTGAAAAGCGGCCTGAAAATGAGCCTATTTCTTTTACATTTTCCTACTAACCACCTCGAACACCCTAGCAACACCATTGTGGTGAGCTTGCTATTCATATTTTCTCTCAAAATGTAAAATTGGTGTGTTTTTTTGTTTTTATATATATGCTATTTCAATTTTTTTTGTAAGCTTGTTTTTATTTCTATAGGAATGCTCAACATAGGCTGAGTGAAAATGTGTTTTTGATGTTTTTGTTGCCGCTTTATCTTTATTTTGTCATTGTATGTTTTTCATGTTTTCAGGGTATTTTAAGTTAACCCATACATGACAAGTATTTTGTAAAAACCCAATAGTAGGGATGCTAATTAAAGGAACCCCAAAGTGAAAATCTGCTGAAAATGTACTCATCCTCATCAATTATATAGATGAGTTTGTTTCTTCATGGGAACAGATTTGGAGAAATGTAGCATTCCATCACTTGCTCTGCAGTGAATGGGTGCCGTCAAAATGAGAGACCAAACAGCTAATAAAAACATTGCTCTAAAAGCAATCCGTCCAATTTGTGATTTCTGTTGCTTTTTCTACTTGTGTGCATGTGTATTGAACTGGAATATCATCCAAAAGTCCAGTAATGTCCTTTTCAGCAAGTTTAATTACAAAACTGAACTGGAAATGTCAAAAAACTGTCGCTCCAATCACGCATAACAAATTCTAATGGTCCTTGCCGGAAATTTGTTAATATGTCTATATTAAACATATTTAATTATTTAAGTACAATTATTTAACAATTACTTAATCCACACAATCACTCATTTCACATCTATATAAATAAACAAATAACTTAAATGGCTCTTACAATCACAATAATCCACACCACTCCAGTGCATTAATTAATGTCTTGTGAAGTGAAAAACTGCTGTTTGGAAGAAAGAAATCCCACATTTAGACATTTTAACTTCAAACTGTTGTTTCCAGCTAATATGCAATCCTCTATCCAAAATATTGCTTTCTTTTTCTTGTCTGAACAGGAGATGGACTTTTTCACTGGAAGAAGCATTATTATAGATTATGGACTCGTATTTTGGCCAGAAGTGACTGTTTAAAGTTAAAATGCCCTAATGATAATTTTTTTTTTTTTTTTAATAAACATCCAGCTTTTCACTTCACAGGACATTAACTGATTGACTGGAGTGGTGTGGATTACTTGTGGATCATTGTGATGTTTTTATCAGCTGTTTGGACTCTCATTCTGACGGCACCCATTCACTGCAGAGCATCCATTGGAGAGCAAGTGATGGAATGCTACATTTCTCCAAATCTGATGAAGAAACAAACTCATCTACATCTTGGATGACCTGAGGATTTCATTTTGGGGGACTATTCCTTTAAAAAAAATATCAAGGGAAACTGTTACTCTGCAGTGAGAAGTGTTCATGTCTATGGCATAAGACAGTGGTTCTCAACCAGGGGGCCGGGACACACTAGGGAGCCTCAGCAAACTTTTAAGAGGGCCTTAAGTAGACTTAAAATGATTTAAAACAAGCAATAAAATAAGCTAAAACAAGTAAAACATTTTAATTCACCCCCTCAGCAACTGATCCCTCCTTTTTGTATGTGTGATTTCTAATTCTAGAAAAATCAAAATAAAAACTTAGAAACTCCATGGACATTTTATACATTTTATGAATACTTATTTTTATGGTAATTTTTCTAGTTATGCCAATCTCTAAAATATTTTATAAGGTAGAAATTGTAAGTAAATTTTTTTATCCCTATCCAATGAATCCCAAACAAGTGGTCCTTCAAATATTGTTGTGGACAAAGGGGAGCCTTGGAGACAAAAAGGGCTGGAAAAAAATGCCTGTATTTTCTGTTCACATGGGTTTAATTGTTTTATATTTAGATTGTTTACAAGCTAGATGTTTGTCAGTTAACTGCCTCAAGCCAGAAAAAATTCGCATGCACCTTTTCTGCGCTCTGCGGTAATTATCTGTGTGCACACCTCAACACTGACAAAAGATAATGAGCATGACTATTAAAAACTTAATTTTTATGGTTGGTACATACAGACACTGTGACTCATGTATATTTTCTGTGAGAACCTTACTGTACGCTTCTGACCTCCATCCACTACCTGAAACGGCTGCAGTTTAAACATGTAAAACAGCACTTTTAATTCATTTCACCATTCCAATACTGTGGGAAAATAATTTAGAAAATATTATAAATAAATATGCAAATAGCGTACAAATATTATGTAACTGTGTGTATTTAGAATACAGAATTCTAGCTATGAAAATAGCCATATCAAGTAAATGGAGTAGGCAATCGTATTCCAAAAATCCACAGAATGTTATTAAGCACAAACATATAATTTGAGATGTCATGAAAATAACCCCAATTAAACACACCTAAATGAGCCATCAAGATGTACCGGATCACTGGAAACCTCCAGCCAAGCGTGTTTGGGGCAAGTTGGAGCTGAACTGCAGGACACTGGCCCTCCAGGAGCAGGATTGGCTACTCGGCTTTAGATCATGTGATGCAGTGTTTAACACAGTAACATCCTTAGGCATTGCTTTTCTCCCTTCTCCATATTACCTAATAACTCATCGACTTTTGCACTTATTAAAATGCTGCTAAAACTCTTAATCGGTTTAATTAAAAATGTATTTAAAGCAGCTTTCCTTACAAATCCCACAGCAAACCAGCCAAAGACAGCAGTGGAAAAACTCATAACCTGAGATGTTCAAGCAGATAGAAAGAAACTTTGGGAGGAGCCCATCTCATCAGTCTGGCATCTCTACCAATTAAAGTTACATGTATTATTGTAAATATAATACTAATAAATTTGTCAGTCAAAATATGTAATGAATAACTATTGCATTCTGGAATATTTGGAAATTTGGTGAGATTGGATCAGTGATGGAGCCCATTGTGAATTTATAAATGTTGAATTTAAAGAGAATATTAACGTTGGTTGCAAGTTTAAAGGTGGCTACATGTTACATGAGAAGTGCATTATATTTGTCTCACATCATTGTTAATGTACATAATGACTCCACCCCTCGGCTCGAAGAGTGTGTATAGACATTTTTCAGTAAGACATTTGTCTTTCTGTGGAGTGAATAAAGCTTCATATGGTAAGCTTCTATATGCTTCATATAGAGAGATATATAATAATTTTGATTTTTCTATTTGTGCTGTTTTTACAGCAAAATGCATTGGCACCCTTACTTTCATTCTTGAAGCCAACATTTTGCCTGTAAGGTGATTAGATTCAGTGATTAGATGTTGGACTTTTGCCTCGAATGTGACAACATGATGTGGCACTTGTCATCCGGTGTGCAACATATCTGAAGTAATTGGTTTACTATCAGGTTTGGGTTTCCTGGACAACTTCTGCGAAAGAAGAGTCGCTGTATAAATTAACATTAGACATTTTGCTTGATTACAGTTAATCTGATAAGAGAGACAAGATCATTCCAAATTTAGCCTAACATACACTTCCGTGCTAGAAATACATGCAGTGCAATCAGAGTATCGTGAGTACAACTGGACCACATTTGCCACATTAAACTCGTGGTTACATGAACTATCACTTCTTTTTTTGTTAACAACTTTTTATTATTTTTTTTTCCCTGCAACAGCAGTAAGAAACAAAAAGCAACTGTGCAAACTGAGAACCCACCCCAACCCACAATAAAATAATTTTCACCCGGATTCCAGAAAAGATGACACAACATCAAACGCTGAACGACACAAACTTACAGTTTCCAAACTAGATCCATGTACACGAGAAGTTGAGAGTTCCACTGAGACAATGTCCAACAAACACACAGTCCAGGTTCGTCTGTCCATTGTGTGAGGAGGACTCCAACGGTTGAC
>JAFVLL020019617.1:0-27138 GCA_021397915.2 Tor tambroides
CCTGTCCACAGAAGCAATCAATCAATCAGATTCCAAACTCTCTACCATGGCCAAGACCAAAGAGCTGTCCAAGGATGTCAGGGACAAGATTGTAGCCCTACACAAGGCTGGAATGGGCTACGAGACCATCGCCAAGCAGCTCGGTGAGAAGGTGACAACAATTGGTGCAATTATTCGCAAATGGAAGAAACACAAAATAACTGTCAGTCTCCCTCGGTCTGGGGCTCCATGCAAGATCTCACCTCGTGGAGTTTCAATGATCATGAGAACGGTGAGGAATCAGCCCAGAACTACACGGGAGGATCTTGTCAATGATCTCAAGGCAGCTGGGACCATAGTCACCAAGAAAACAATTGGTAACACACTATGCTGTGAAGGACTGAAATCCTGCAGCGCCCGCAAGGTCCCCCTGCTCAAGAAAGCACATGTACAGGCCCGTCTGAAGTTTGCCAATGATTCAGAGGAGAACTGGGTGAAAGTGTTGTGGTCAGATGAGACCAAAATCCAGCTCTTTGGCATCAACTCAACTCGCCGTGTTTGGAGGAGGAGGAGGAATGCTGCCTATGACCCCAAGAACACCATCCCCACCATCAAACATGGAGGTGGAAACATTATGCTTTTGGGGGTGTTTTTCTGCTAAGGGGACAGGACAAATGCACTGCATCAAAGGGACGATGGATGGGGCCATGTACCGCTAGGGCCAGGGCATTGAAAATGGGTCGTGGATGGGTCATTGTCATGCTGGAATACCCAAAACACACGGCCAAGGTAACAAAGGAGTGGCTCATGAAGCAGCACATTAAGGTCCTGGAGTGGCCTAGCCAGTCTCCAGACCTTAATCCCATATGAAAATCTGTGGAGGGAGTTGAAGGTTCGAGTTGCAAAACGTCAGCTTCAAAACCTTAATGACTTGGAGAGGATCTACAAAGAGGAGTGGGACAAAATCCCTCCTGAGATGTGTGCAAACCGGGTGGCCAACTACAAGAAACGTCTGACCTCTGTGATTGCCAACAAGGGTTTTGCTACCAAGTACTAAGTCATGTTTTGCGAAGGGGTCAAATATTATTTGACTCATTAAAATGCAAATAAATTTATAACTTTTTTGAAATGCGTTTTTCTGGATTTTTTTGTTGTTATTCTGTCTCTCATTGTTCAAATAAACCTACCATTAAAATTATAGACTACTAATTTCTTTGTCAGTGGGCAAACGTACAAAATCAGCAGGGGATCAAATTATTTTTTCCCCACTTTAGTTATACGACATCAGGGAATCGACAGTACTGGGCAATAAACATCTTGCCCAAGATATAGACTCTTATCAGCTTATCAGCTTTTGCAACAGCATATTTGGTCTGCTTAACATATAATATGGTCAGGGTGGCACACCTGTAGAATGGCCCCGTAGATCCGGAGCAGAACTCGTCGAGGTTCGACCCCGGTGGGCTGAACATCGTCGGGTAAACTGCACATATACAGTAGGTTACTGAGTCCTCCACTGCGGGAACAAAAAAGCAATATTGTTCTTTATTTCTGTATATATGTACTGTATATGCATGTATATATTTTTATAGGCTGTATTTATTTGATCAGAAATACAGAGGAAAAAAACAGTAATATTGTGAAATATTATTGCAATTTCTAATACTGGTTTCCTATTTTAATATACTTTAAAAATATAATTTAGTGACGCACTGCTGAATTTTCATCAGCTATTATGCCAGTCTTCAGTGTCACATGGTTCCTTCAGAAATCATTCTAATATGCTGATTTATTATCAGTGTTGAACCTGTTGTGCTGCTTAATATTTTTTTGGAACCTGTGATAGAATTTATCCATTTAGCACATCTTTGCTGAATAAAAGTATAATTTCTTTAAAAAAAAACAAAAAAAGGAAAAAAAAAAAAAATCACTGACCATTTTTAATAGTAGTGTATATTGTAACACAAAATTTCTATTTAGAATAAACACTGCACTTTTTAACTTTTTATTTATGTTTCCAACATTGATAATAAATCAGCATATTAGAATGAATTCTGAAGGATCATTTCACACTGAAGACTGGACTAATGATGCTGAAAATTCAGCTTTGCTTCAAAGGAATAAATTATTTTAAATTATATTAAAAACAGAAAACTTATTTTAAATTGCAATAATATTTTACAACATTACAATTTTTTTGTATTTTTTTTAACAAATAGATACAGCCTTGATGAGCATAAGAAACTTATTTAATTAAAAGACATTAAAAATCTTTAAAAACTTATTAAAAACTTTTGAACTGCAGTGTGTATATATATATATATACGCATACACGACATAATTCAAATTAGATATTGTTTTTACTATTATAAATAATACAGTAGTCAACATTTGAAGTTGTCCTAAGACAAGAATGAATTTTGGTTTTAGGATAACTTTGATGAAAGGTTTTGAGCCACTTCAAATGTTGACTAGTATATATGAAAATTTAAATGAAATCATTTTGAGACCTAAAGTTCTTTTATAAATAGTTTGCTCACCTGACTATTTTGATCTGAAAGTCATGCTCCGATATAGCCTTCCATGATCCGGACAGAAAGTCACGGCACCAGCTGAAAGCCCTCCTCCTGGTCTCCGGGTCCACATCCACGCTACGGCCATCCTGATGGGACTCCGCTTCAGAATCATCATCTCCGTTTACACCGCGGGGACTGACAGATCTCGGATGTCTCTCTTCGGCCGCCATCAGTGAGTCTCCGCCAGCAGGTCTGTCTGAATCCGCGTCATCCTCGACGCATCTGCCTACACTTCCAGCTCCATCACTCATGCACTTCACAGTCTGGCTGGAATTCATGATCTTACGCCCCAGAAGCAGCATTTACTGAACGTGAATAAACGCACATGCACCGCTATCACGAGCGCACAATGAAACGTCTAATCGCTCGCGATAACAGAACACCTTTTACGGCGAGAGAAAAGACAGTTGGATTAAAAATATCGGAAAAATTACTAGCTATAATTTCCACATGACCTCTGCTTAAATGTTGCACTAAATGCGCAGACGTATTAACAAACTGTAAAGGCTGTTAATTAAACATCTTCCCACTACTTCTTTGTGAAGTAACCGCTAGCGTTGTCACTGCAGATTGACTTAACAAGATTGACGTTTATTTTAACCAATTAGATTTGGATAGCGCGGTACGCAACGCACTTCTAGTACCGCCCCCTTAAAGTCAGAGCGCTGATTGGTCAGTTCTATTACAACTACAATGAGTATTGGGAAGTGTAGTTATGTTAGCACTGAAAAGTATAACGTTACAGTAAAATTTATAAATTAGATAATTGAAGTAACTTGACGGTAAAATGACATTTATAATATAGAATATATAATTTCACTTTAAATATAAGGTAAGGAAGAATACAATTACTTATAAATTATTTATTATTTGTAAGTCGCTTTGGATAAAAGCGTCTGCTAAATGACTAAATGTAAATGTATGATTTACCTTATTGTTGAAAACACAAAGCGTACATTTTATTTTAAAAGAATTTATTTTTAAATTATTTATTACAGTGGAGTCTTATGTTATATGGTGTAATGTGTACTGTTTATGTAATATTGTGTAATGTGTACTGTAGGCCTAATGTGTATTAGTGTGATAGTATCTGTGTGGGTAATGCTCTGTTATTGTTGATAGTTAGGAGAAAATGGCCTTCCATTGTATCACCTACGTTATTCTCAGTAAGCTATATCAGTAAACAGATGCATTTTATTGCTTGATAGATAGATAGATAGACAGATGGATAGATAGATAGCAGGGTCAGAAACTAATTGAGGCAAAAATAAATCAGGAATTGGAGAAAAAGTTTAATGTAAAACAAAAGTAAAAAAAAAAGTAAAATTGATTAAAGTGTATGTGTTTCTTAAAACCAGCCTGGCTAATACTCTTAGGCTATATTAGTGTAAAGCTGAGCATTTTTTGATCAGATCTTACAGCATTTGTGGAGAGTACAGCATTGAGTCTCTCCAGCTCTCTCTGTCTTTCTTTATTCTCATACACAAACACACATTCACACTAACCTTATAATCACTTTGTCAGCAAATATTTTGTCTATACAGGAAACCCCACGTCCTAAAACAACCTTCATATTTGAATTGCAGCACACAGTGTTCCCTGCATTACTTACTTCCACCACCGTGGTTACTCTTACTGTTAGTAAGGCTTTCAGCACCGATCACTGAACAGCTCCTCTGTGGCAGAACCAGGGTTAAAAATCCAACTGAATGATCTATGCTTTATAATTGTTACACAGACACGTGTTTATTGATATGAGCAAACATGCTGTGCTTGATAATTAACCTGTTAGTACTGCCTATTTTTCCCCATGCAGAGATGTCTTACATTGCACAGTCTTTCATATGAACATTCTGTGCATTGTGTGTGTGTGTGTGCGTTTACTAATATTATTTAATTTACAGTAACTTATGGTATTCTCAGGCACTTTAAAGAACACATGCCCATAAAATCATGACATTTTCTATGTACACTAGCCTAAACGTCCATATATATATATATATAGGAGCACCAATATAGGTAGCTTCTAATACTTTTGAGTGGTTATTTCATAAATAGGAGAATTAATATCAATTTGTGCTTAAGCTTATAATTTGTTAAATGCTGGCATGTTATTATTACATAATTGGTTTTAGAGAACTGAAAGCACAAGAGTTGATATTGTGAGTGACTGTCATGTTTCGCCAGAGGGCACCGATTTCTTAGTGATACTGAACTGCAGTCTGTGTTCTGCCCACACGCAACATCGTGCTGCAAAATCTTACGTAGCTCTTGAACGGGATACGGAGGCCGATTATTGAGCAGTTAACTAGCTACTAATGGTTCTTAAAGAGACACAAACCGTTCATCCTCTAGATGGCGCTTGGCGGCTCAAAAAATAAATCCTCCATTGAGAGGCATTTAAATCTCAAGACGTCTTTGGAGATAAATACGTGTATAGGCTACAAAAAAATAAAAGTAGTTTCTGACATACAAATGCATCCGCAGCAAACTTTATTATTAATTTAGTAGCCTAACTGATACCACGTAGGCTAATATCAGGTTTATTCCATAAAATTTGTACCTAACAAATATGTATAAACCTTAATGGCAGTTTTTCACCGAATTGCTCCTTTTGTCATCACTTTGAAGAAACCGTTATCTAGGCTACTTATTATGGAAGTGTTTTGAACCGAGTTTTATAATTTTGCAGAAAGGATTTCCCCAAAACTTCTGTAGCCTATATTAGCCGATATTTGTGATTTTCTGTGACTCGCATTAGATTTATTTAATTATTAATTATCTAATCACTATTCCTTGCAACATTTTACATTCATAAATTTACATTTTCAAATAAATATTTAAATATTTATTAGTAGGTATATTTGAGTTGTTCAACAACTCGAAATTCAAATGCATATTTTATGGCGTATATTTTCAGAATCTTATGTATTGTAATTCTCTTAGAATATTTTGTTTATTATCTTTGTTCATAAATGCCTTTTGCAAAAAAAAAAAAAAAAGTATAAGAATGTATAAATGTAGCCTACTTAAGTGTATATATATATAAAAAGCGACACCTGCTTTTACTTTTATATTTCACATACACATTTGCTATTTATTCCCCAGGTTGTTCAAATTCTGAACTGAATTCTTTAAATTTACTTTTCTTAAACAGAAAAAGACACTCATTTTGTGGAATGACACTGAGAAACTTTAATCGACATTTAATTCAATAAACAGTGAAGAGAGAAAAATTAAATAAAAAATAAATAAATAAAATTCGAATTAATCCATTAACCTGACCAATCAGAGACAGCTTCTGGAACTCTAAGGCACACCCACTTATAGACCCCGTTTAACGTTGATCGCCGTTCTAGCCGCTCGTTCTATTTCTATGAGATCCATGCACGCGCCTCTGCCCCCTCCCTCATCAGCATCAGCAGCATCATCAGATGCGCGCAGATCACGCCAAACAGCGCACTGGTTCATCAGCAGGTGTGTGACTGAAACACAAGATAATCGATATCAATACATCGCCACCTATGTGCGTTCTTTATATCTGACTCTCATTTCTTTGGATCAGCGATTGGGCCGTTTTGATGGTTTGATTCCCAGCGGGCGTCAGCAGTCAGTGTGGCCGAAAACGAGAGAGAATAAAGCGAGATCATATTTAATATCCGCTTCTCCAGCGTCTGTGGATGGGCTGCGGACATCTGCATCTGCAGTCTCTGTTTTTGAGTCACTAAGAAGATGGCGGACAGGGCAGAGATGTTTTCTCTCTCCACCTTCCACTCCCTCTCTCCTCCGGGATGCAGGTAAGACACGCAGTATTTCTCTCGAGTACGCGCAGGGTTTCCTTTTCTTCTGGCATTTTTATTCGCTGGTCATATGTGACCATCTGCGCTGTTTATGTATCTGTAATGTCCTCAAGCACATCCAGAGATCAGCATCATCAGCATCCGCAAGCAGTGATGCTCAGCATCCTTGTGTTATTGATGTGGATCAACAATAACGCCCTTGTTATTGTTTCTTTTTTGTTGTTGTCTTTTTTTCTGGCACTAATTTAATGTGTATGTAAAACAATGCACTTATGTACATGAAATTGAGTGAAGGACAGACGATTGATTTTTTTTTTTTTTTTTTTTTTTTTTTTTAAATATTTTCCTGGCATGTCATTGCCTGACGCATCCTCTATGAGATAGTTGGCATATACTGGAAAGGCCCACGCCCTGTTGTGATGCTCATAACTGCATTTTAAATTTTGATCACACATTACAGTGTTCCCACAATTGTGTAATTATATAGTTCTGTGTAATACTAATGAACAGGTACTGAATTGTGTTCGCGGAGCTGCTTGTAATTGCACATTATTATTATTATTGGTATTACTCTAATATTACAGGAACATCTAGTATTGAGTGTAAGGAGTTACCTCATTTTTTATCATTGTGTACCATATTTTAAGTCCTACAAGTAGCATAAATAAGTAAATGTTGATGTGCATTAATTTGGCTAGTAGATAGGTAATTCTTGGCATGTGAATGTACCTAGTACAACTGAGTATTAGTCATTTAAATGGATGAATAGAGTCATGTCACTTTCTGAAAACAGTATATTCTTGGTTCTATTTAACTGTAAAAATTGCAGTTGCTACTGTAAGGAGCTATTTCCACCTGATCCAACCCTTAAAATGACTCATTGTTGTAACACAATAGTCAGGTTGAGACATATAAAATCATATATTTGAATTGAATAGAAGCAGTTAATTTAGATGTTACTGCATAAAGTTTAGTTTTAGGTTATTTGACAAAACAGTTTTTATATTGTAGATTAGCACAGTGCTTTGGTGGTGCATCAGTTTTTCACCTTCTATCTGCTACAAGATGTAGATGAGTTTGTTTTTTTTATTAGAACAGATTTGGGGAAATTTAGCATTAAATCACTTTCTCAGCAAAATTCCTCTGCAGTGAATGGGTGCCGTCAGAATGAAAGTCCAAACAGCTGATAAAAACATCACAAAAATCCACAAGTAATCAACATGACTCCAGACCATCAGTTCAGTGTTGTGAAGTTAAAAGCTGTCACTGAAAAAAAAATTAATCCGTAAAATAACAGAAAACGTACTGGCAGCTCATTACGCAAGACATTATCCATTAATTTTACGGACATTTCTGTTAACTCTAAAACACAATGCAATGAAGTGTAAAATTTAAAATACTGGTAAAACACCTGTAAAAAAACAATAAATACGGAAAAATTCCTTCAAATTATACAGTATATTGTGCCATATTTTTATAGATTTTATTTTAGGGTGTGTGTGTTGAACCAAATCCTTCATTAAGATGTTTTTCATATCAAACTCTTGCCTCTGGCTAAATTCAAGACCTCTATCCATAATACTGTTTTCTCTAGTCGTCTCATCTGAATCAGGAGAGAAATGTGCACAGATAAAGCACCTTTTACAAGCGAGAACACTCCAAAGCAGTTTTAAAGAAACGTTGTATGTCAAATATGGATTTTAATCGTGGATGTACTTGGAGGAAGTGCTATTCTTAGATAAACTGAGAGGAAAATGTTTCAGCAAATTTTTATTTTTGGGTGTACTATTCCTTTAAAACATAATTATTTTAAATTATTAAAATACTTTTAATTTACTTCAGTTGGGTTGTTGGCTTTTTTTAAACAAAATATATGGTCCTCTTTTGATTAAATTGCTCAATGTAAGTAAATATTAAAGTGCAGTGACAGTAAGTTAAATATTGTTTAGATTTAACCACTTTTGAAGGGAAATTGTTGGCTTTATCCATCCTATGAGTGACAGTTCGTTTTCTCCATGGCATGCTAGTCTTCCTATTGCTCTGTCATCTAGTGCATTAATTCAAAGGTGTGTGTTGTATCACATTTTATTCCTGAAATGAAGGTGATGTTTAGTCACAAAGGTATATTCAGTCTTGGCAAACACGTATAGACAGAGACAAAGCAATCCTTTCACTTTTATTCTAAAACTACATTTCCCTCATGTGAGTGGAGGTAAAACAATCAGAACGTCCTCCTTAGCTTCCAGCATAATGAATCAAAACAGTCTGGTAGGTCACATCACATGTCTGACAGTCCGACGATCTCAGGTCAAGCGTCGACCTAAAGTCCCTTGCTGGAACAGGGCAGGTGATTTCAAACAGGTCTTTGACAGCTTAAAAAAATGCCAATGTGATGTTTTTGTTGTCATCTCAAATTGATGCACCTCTCTTGCTTTTCTTCCCAGCTGTTCTTCTCTTAATCTACATTTTTTGTAATCCTTTTTCTCTCATTGTTTACTTTACAGTGGACTTGTGGGTTCGTATGCTCTCCTTGTCCTCCCATAAACCTGTCATCTCTCAGAGTAGAAATAATGGGCCACACTCTGCATTCTCTAATGCCTCAGGACGATGTCTTAATGAAGAGAAAATCCCAGTCTCTCTCTATTCAGATTGAAGTAGCTTTACTGGCATGATAAAAAGGCTTTGTACATGGTGCATATTTGTACATGGCATACCCTCTGGCTCTCTGTTTATGTGCATGATTCACATCACAAATACTTTGTACTCTGGAAAAAAATTGGTCTGAAAAAATTTTCACTTTTCACAAATTGTTAGTAAATTTCACAAATAATTACAAAAAGAAATGGCAAGTAACACTGAATTAAATTTGAAATGTTTAACTAGTAAGATGGAAATAGTATTTTCTTCAAAATTTTTAATCTAATAATCTGTTTTAATTTTAAAAAAAATATTTTTTACAGTGTATAGCCAAAGCATTTGAAGTGTAGATGCATACAAAAAGTGCAAAACGTATTTAAATGGCTTAAAATATTCCATAGAAAGTAGATATTTGTACTGTTTTTGATCTATTTTTGCTTAATCTAATAATTATAAATAATAGTAATAAATCTAATTTGTTGTAAAGCAGTTAATTTAGATGTTTCCACATGAAGCTTATATATTTTTAAATATATTTTTTGAAAAAAAGATATAAAAAGAAAAATGTGAAGCATTAGTACACAAAAGGGATTTTCCCATTTCTCATTGTGTGTGGGTTGAGTTATGGCATGGATTTTCACTGACCAGGGACTCAGGGAGCATAGTGTGGCTCTGTGTGTGTGTGTTTGTGTGTGTGTGTGTGATGATACGCATGGCTCAGCAGTACTTAACTGCTGAGCCATTAAACTTAAACTTTCTCAAATAGACACTGCATAGCGACATAAAGAGACGAGCATAACACACAAACATATAATGCGGTGAAGAATACACCCATGAAAGCAGCCTCTCCTTAAGCTGTTTATGTAAGTCTACAGCTGCTCCCTTTGGAATACACAAATACTATGAAAATGTTTGTGTGTGTGCATGTTGGAGCAGCTTCTGAAAATGAATGTTTTATGCTTGGCAGTAAACATCTGCTTGGTTTCAATTAGAATATAACTGCTGGTTGCAAAAATCTTATTGCTTATCAAAATTGAAACAGTTGTGCTGCTAAATGTTTTTGTGGAATCTATGATGAATTATTTTCAGGATTCTTTTATACAGTATGGTCACATGACATTATCATATCATATAAAGCAAATGAGAATGTTTGGTGACCTACCTGTGATCTAATCAGCATGTCTAATCAGAATATTGATTGTGGTAAAGATTCACCTTAACTAAATTCTAGCTCATGAGACATAATTTCATTATAGAATGACAAGTGTGTTGGGAAGGATTTCTGGTCTGTTGTGACACATGATGCCCTTAGAAATATATTTTTGAAGCATGAACTGTTATATAACATATCTTTGAATGGTGTGGTATAACTTAGATTTAAACTGACACACTGCTATGTTGTACTGGCCTGATACACTGATGTTAAGTAAACAAATTGAATTCATACTTGATCGGCACAGTGTATGTATATGTACATTACAATATTTGATAACAAAATGCGGCAATTGACTAATCAGTATCAGGTATTCTAGAGATCCATGTTCTAAATATAAATATTCACCCAACCTTATCAGCGGCTTTATCCTTTGTCCTTTTCCCTACAGTTGTAGCCAGTCTTTTGCAAAATCTCCCACGACTCGTCTAACCTTTATCTTGCACATTTCTCTCTCCCTCTCTCTCCTCATTTACTGTTCTGTCGTTTCCTTTTCTACTCCTATCCTCATAATTAATGCAGACACTTACAGTCAAGTACTGTGTATAAGTCAATGCTGGGTTTCCTGAGGTTTTGCTTCATTAGTGACCCTTAATTCTCAGTTCATTCTCTTTGTTGTTTAGATGTAGAACTAGATATAAGAAATTTACCATTTACGATAATATCATAAATGTTGTTTTAATGATATGCGAGCTGACAGTATGTCACTCAAAAAAATACATCTTGAGAGTTCATGATTAAGCTAGAATGCGGTTAGAAAGCCCATATAATTCAAGTTATGAAAGCAAAAAATAACCCTGTATGGGTTTTTTGTTTTTAATATATACAATATATGATATAGTTGAATAATATCACACGATGTGATATCACAAGAGTGCCGTTTTCACGAATATCAGCATATGAGCGCAATCATGAATGATACTGATTTTATACAGTAGTTCAACAAACAGACACAAATATTGCCTGTTTTTGTCTAAATGAATCTGTTCTTGACCGAATCATTTGAGTCAATACGTCATTGATCCATTCATAAATACAGTCAACTTGCTTCGTTTCTAATTGAATTAGCCTGTTTGAAAGAATTGTTTGAACTAATGATTAAATGAATCACTCATAAAGACAGGGACTTGCCTCTGCCTGCTGCCGGTTTTAGTATCCTATTTATTTATCCATGACAGGCCTAAACAAGTACAAGAAAAAAAACACACTTAGCAAAAAATCGTTATATGTATATTTGGCAATATCACACAGCCATAGTAAGAACAAGAATGCACGTTTGAAAAGAAAAGTTAAGCTTGAACTCTATAGTGTGTTATGGTTGATTATTATTTGCAGAAATCAAACATAATAAAAAAAATCACTGTTTAGATAGTTTTTGACCGTTAGTATTGTTATTTTATTCATGTTAATCTCACTTTCTTTCTAATCTGACTCTTTATTGCATTTGGAATGTATTGAAGTATCAGTACATGCAACAGTCCAGAAGTCACCATTGTTTGAAAACCAGCCTGGTGGATAGATGCATGATTCAGCACATTAAGCCCATCTCTGGTGGGATGTGGTTGTCATGGGGACAGCTGCAGAGGTGACCTCACCCTACTTAACCTGCCGTGTGTCTCAGTTGTGTTCTGTTAATGGTATGACATCACCCCTTGCACAGCACAGCTACTATGGCAACAGCCAATGATTGGCAGCGAATGTGCGTCCCCCAGGGCCTGAAACATACCCCACCTTTTGTAATTAGGATTAACGGGTTTGGAGCGGCTAACTGATGTTTGCCGGGAAGACTAGAGAGTAAAATTGGATCTTTGGGAGACAATCAAAGATAAGGAGCCATCGAGATGGTCATCAGTGAAGAATCCTAATAAATAATCTCTTCATGTACAAGATTGATAAGGCTGTTTATGGAGAGGTTAGAAGTTCATTGAGAAAACAGGTGTTTTATCTTTGATTAATTATGTGAATAACATCCCATCTGGAGATGGGACATACTAAATCTTTTTGTCGCTGTGACTTACAGTTAATGATCTCGCCTATTCCGTCACAGCCTTTTAATTGATTTAACAATAAATAACCATTCCTTATTTTCACAGAACACATGCCACTACAACACTGTCACTACAATGCTGAAATGTCGCCAAGACGTTACTATGCAGTTTATGGAATTTAAAAAAAAAAAAAAAAAAATTTTTAGAATATAGAATACTAACACATTTTTTTTTGTTTTGTGTGTGTGTGTGTGTGTAAAACACTTTTAATTATAGGCAAAACTGACTTTAAATATCTCGCCACTTACTGTAGGTTAATATACAAAGCTAAATGTGTTTATAGATGCATTCATTAGCACTGCTACTAGATCTGGTTTTTGTGAACTCATTCATAATTCATGAATCGCTGTGAGTCTGTAACTAATATCACAGAGTGGTTCTGAGTCTAGAGCACAGCTTCTCCCAGGAGCTCCTCTTCGTCTGCTGTCAGGCCACAGTTTAGATCTGAGCATGGACTGTGTGAATGGAGACAGAGATCTGCTGTAGATCTGTTTATTTATTAATTTTTTTAAATGTGTGAGGCCCAATTTGGTTTAGCTAGTCTTAGAAATGGCATTATACTCTAAACGCGCACACACACACACACACACTGGGGTTGACTTGCTCAGTGGAGCGACATTTCTCTAAATCCTCTGATATTTCAGTGATTAAACAGAAGCTCATTAAAACGCATCTTCAAAGCACACAATCCACTGTCTGGGTTTTTCTCATGTATGTGGGATTATTTCCACACTCCCGTGTTTCATCTCATGGGAGGGTCATTAGAGGCTCATGTAGAAATATGTTCAGCGCTGAAATCCCTGTAAATGGTGCTCTGATCAGGATGGCAGTTTGACAGAGGTGAGAGAAATATTAGCTTTTTCTGGAAGAAAAGAGTTTCAGAGATTCTGGAAGAGAACTCAGAGATTGTTAAACTGAACCATATGAGTTGCTATACGTGGATCCACTTTGAATCATATTGACTTTATTTATTTGTTTGTTTGTTTAGACTATAACATACTACTTAGTTCACCCATAAAGGAAAATTCTGTTCTACTGTTGAAGAAAGGAGATATTTAGATTAGTTTTCCCCCCAAAATGTTTTATGTGTTCTGTAGAAGGAAAAAAAGACAGGATGGTGAATTAAAGGGATAGTACACCCAAAAATGAAAATGTTGTCATCATTTACTCACACTAATGTTGTTGCAAACCTGTATGATTTTGTTTTTGGTCACACTTTATTTTAAGGTCCAATTCTCGCTATTAACAAACCATTAACTATGACTTTTGCCTCAATAAACTCCTAATTTGCTGCTTATTAATAGTTAGTAAGGTAGTTGTCAAGTTTAGGTATTGGGTAGGATTAGGGATGTAGAATATGGTCATGCAGAATTTGTACTTTATAAGTACTAATAAACAGCCAGTATGTTAATAATAGCTATGCTAATAAAGACATAGCTGATAGTGAGAATCGGTCCCTATACTAAAGTGTTACCATTTTTTTTTTTTTCTTTTGAAGAAAAGAAGATGATATTAATGTTGGTACTCAAACAGTTGCTGGTAGACATTGACTTCCATAGTATTTTTTCCATGTAATGGAAGTCTGTTTGGTTACAAAAAATCTTCAAATTCAAAATGTTATTTTGTGTTCAACAGAAGAAGGATACTCATACTGGTTTGGAACAACTATAGATAGAAATGTTTTATTTTTGGGAGAACTATCCATTTAACATAGTATATATTTCCCTCTTCAGAAAGCTTTTTGGAGCATATGGGTAAAAGAAAACCATTAATAATTTTGGTTTATCACTGAAGTCACTGAAAAGCAAACACAGCTTGTTAGAAGCCTGAAAAAATAAAACGTGAAAAAATAAAACACATCTTGCTTAGATGTGAGGAATAGTTAGTAGTAGTTGACCTTTCCAGTCTGGTTCTGTTGTGCTCCAGTATAGTCAGGGTTGCCATGTTGGGGGAAAATGAGGAGGGATGTGCCAGTGTCAACAATAGCCTGGCATCCCTGATTACACCAGTCCATCTCCTGTTCATTCATCTGGAATCTGACCCACAGGTCAGCACACATGATGAGATTCTACACACTTGATTTCCCTTGTGCTGTGCATCAGACTTTGACAGACAGGCCACTGAAACAACAAGATTTCCACAGCTGTATGACTTTGAATCAACCTGACAATATATGTAAAAATTGTTCAGTGTTATTAAATACATATATTTTTAACTGAATAAAATAATTATATATTTAAGTTAAATGACAAAACATTTTACACTGCAGGTGCCATTTTAATATTTAACTTCTAGATTTAACTTTTAGACTGTTGTTAATATCTATAGTCTAAACTGCCAGCAGTAGAAAAATAGGACATACATTTGTATAGTTGAATGAAATCATATGAAGTCAAATAAGAGCATTCATTTGTACAGTCAAAAAGAAAATGTGAAAAAATGCCCAGAGAAATGTGAAAAAAACAAAACAAAACAAGTACAACTACCTTTTGAACAGCCAGTTAACCATTTCAGAGCTGACTGAGCCCAGTACATTTGACACTGATACTTGGTGGTGTTCACTTCACTGCCAAACTGAGCTTTTCTGAATGAGCCTAGCAGGTTCCTCCTCAGATATGTTAATACTATTTTATTATTTTTGCTCGTTCTTTCAAAAGAGGGCTGAGTGAATGCTATTACTGACATCATTAGGACTTCTGAAATGGAGGCATTACAAAGAGTTTATAGAGCTTGCAAGGCTTCATATGTTAAATGCAGACCAATTCTTGGTTTAGCATTTGTTTTGGAGGTATACTTTACTGATGAAATGATTTGTGGTTTTTAGAAGATGACTGGTAACATTTTGTCAGCATAGTTAGTCATGAGTTCAGCAGTTTTGACCTGTGACACAAAAACCAGGAATAGCTTGAACATGCATAGACCACAATGAGTCATTATTGGTGAATGTGATTCACTTAAATGCGCCTTGTGAGTAAAAAGGATATGAGCGCCACTGTGCCAGCAGAGAAATGATCACATTAAAGGACCAAAACAACACAAATGAGCAAATGCTGCATTCAGGAAGTATTTCATCACAGTATAAATCATGATTGCCCACATGTTTTTATGATGTGCATAGATGATATTGGTTTACAAACAGGCGTATACACAGGGGATCAGAAACCATAAAATAAAAATCTAGAGTGAACTCCTTTTCTTTTAAATGACAAAGTTTAGTCCATTTTACTTCATTTTTATTATATTATTCTATTTAAATGTTCTATTTCTTTGTAAATTACATAAAGACATGCATTGAACTATTTGACTATTTGAGTATTAAATTGTTGTTTCTAACCATGTTTGTCACTAAAAATCACAGGGACTTTTTTTTTTTTTTTTTTTATTAGTTAATGGATTGATTAATTATGTATTTAATAAAATATTATTTGTTTATTTCTCTCAGGTTCATGGATGGCTGACAACAATTTCTAAATATTATTTATAAGAGGACCAGAGCGATTTACAGCCAGGGGAACATTTTGGACTGCTCAACTTCAGCGTCCTATATAATTTATAGAATTTAACTGACGTGCAGTCAGAGATACAGTATATTGACTTTTTTGCAACAACTTTTGAAGTGCTTAGCCATTCGGATTTTAGTGCCGAAATTAACCTGCATATTTCATCCTATGTCATTTTTGTAGCAATATTAGTAGATTAATAACTGTACAACTTGTTACAGTAAAATTTGATTAAAGCATTACAGGGCCTTCTCCTTCTGAATCCAGATCTATATTAAAAAATATCAATATTTTCAGACAAGCACACCCAGTAAACAAGTCTCTCTCCTCCCCTCTCTTTCTCTTGTTCTGTCGTGGATCCTCCATACATTTCAGATCTGTGTGATTGTGGCGCTCTGACTGTGAAAAGCTGCATTGCAGCACTGCTGTCAGCCGAGTGGAGCTTAGCTGAGATGAAATCATCCCTGCGTTAGCGGCTAGCATACACCAGAATCCGGGTTAATGCATTTTGCTGAGCCAAAGCAGAGCCAAATAAGGCAAAACAGAGGCTGGCCTTATTTAGCAGCATGCTAACCCACTTATCAATAATGAACGGGGATGGTGTAGGAGAGAAATGATGTTGTTTAAAGGTGTGGTGGCCATGTCTTAGCTGGTGTTGTGCTTCTGTGTATGTGTTTGTGTGAATGTGTGTGTGTGTGTGTGTGTGTGCGTGCGCGCGTTTTTGTGACAAATGAGGACATAAATTTGTATAATGACACAGGTATGACATAGATATTACAAGGAGAAGGTGACTTATGAGGACATTGCCCCATGTCCCCACTTTTCAAAACGCTTATAAATCATACAGAGTGAGTTTTTTTGGGGGAAAACAGAAATGCACAGTCTCCTGTGAGGGCTAAGTTTAGGTGTAGGGTTGGTGTAGGACAATAGCACATACAGTTTGTACAATATAAAAACCATTACGCCTATGGGATGTCCCTACTTTTCACAAAAACAAACGTGTGTGTGTGTGTGTGTGCATATGAAAGAGTGTGCTAATCTGAGCGACCTTGTGGATTTCTTCGGCTAGAGACCTGTGTGTATGGAATCAGCTGCTATGTCTTGGCAGCTCATATTTCAGATCAGACTTCCACAGGGACACACACACACACACACACACACATATATATTAGCCAGCACATCTCAAAGATGCTATGGTTTTTATACAGCGGCGGTGATATTTTCTAACCCTCACACAACCCTGCTGATTTCAGTACATTTAAAGAAAATCATGATTTGATTTATGAGTATTTCAAATAATGCGAGAACTTTTGTATTCATTATTTATGTTTCTGTTTGCAGGCCGGCTCATGACATCAGTCTGGAGGAGTTTGATGATGAAGATTTGTCTGAAATCACAGACGATTGTGGCATAGGCCTCAACTATGACTCTGACCCTTACGAAAAGGTATGAACTATTCACAATGCATCCTTTTATTTTATTTTATTTTATTTTATTCAGTGAGTCTAGTTTACTACAGTCTAGTTTGGTACTTCCAGGAAACTGTAAGCTCTTGCATGCTCAGCAGGCTGTTGATGTACTCAGGAAGAGCAGCTAATATACACATATTTACATATGGATGAATATGTGGCTTATCGCACCTTTGGAAATAGTGTCATCACTTCACTTGGCAGTCATGCATGTCAAAGAGCTCATTTGCATTTTAAAAGGCTCTAGGTTTGAAAGCATAAATTCTATCTATCTATCTATCTGTCTATCTGTCTGTCTGTCTGTCCATCTATTTGTCTATAAAAATTGCTTTTTGAATGAATTTCTCTGAATTTAAATTCCTTTGAATCAATTCTGCTTTCATACTCAATTCTTCCCCCTTACATTCAGATTTTTGATGCAATTCTGCATCCTGTTTGCTATATCAATTAAAATTCAACTCAAATTCAGGATTTACCTTTAAAGGGGTCATCGGATGCCCATTTTCCACAAGCTGATATGATTCTTTAGAGTCTTAATGAAAAGTCTGTAACATAGTTTGGTTAAAATTTCTCAGTGGTAGTGTAAAACAACACCATTTTTACCCTGTCAAAAACAGCTCTGTCTACAGCAAGCTGATTATAGCATGTTGCTTTAAATGCAAATAAGCTCCGCTCACCCCGCCCCTCTCTTCCGAGCCGCTCTCTGAGAGACAATAAACTTTATTCATTGTGAATCTTGCTAATTAGCATATTATTAGGAAAAGAGATTTGCAAAGATTCATTAAAAAAACCTTACACACTTCTTCTATAGGTGAAAGCTGGATCACGAATGATTCGCGTGAACATAGACGCATTTAAGTAGATCCGGGGCACATTCCCTTCAGAAACAAATGTAATCCACTGCGTCTTCAGCGGCTCATATGTCGGGAGTAAATGACAACTGCTACTGTATGTTCACTATTACATCAACAATAAAACACCTCAGTCGCTATGGAGACATTCTTGTCTATATCTGCTCCAGCGTCGAAACAATGGCGGACTGATGACAGCTCACTCAGGGCGGGTCTAAGGTAAAACGCTAGTGTCAATCAACTATCGTGGGAGGGCTTGGGTCTGTGTGACGTCACACAGGATCTTAATCATTATAGGGTGGTTGTGTACACACACTGCCAACACACATTTCAGTTCAAACTGGTTGTAAAAGTGTATGTCGCATCCGATGACCCCTTTAAAAAACATTCTCAGTTGTATTCTGAATGTTAACATTAAATGGAATGAAAACATGAACTTATATTGAGCTATTGTAAAACATCCAAATGTAGAAGTTTTTTCTCTTTGTACTGTGTTAATATGGATGTTATTGTGGAAATATTTGTATTTGATACTATGTGTGTGCTGGCTGCACTGAGGGATTGTAAATGTTTTATTGCAGTGGCGGTGTGCCACGGCTGCAGTAGAAGGGCTGGTGACCCAGTGAAGTTTGCTGCTATGCAGACCTCTCTTCTCAGCTTTCTGCAACCCAGTCCTATTACAACAAAACCACTTCCTCTTCCTCACCCTGTTTCTAATTTTTTCTGCCTGTGTTCTCTGCAAAATGTTCAAACGAGCATGTATTGCTTCGATTATAACACCTCACATGCCTTTGGTGTGTCAAACTGATTTAAATTCAGTGATTCGGTTCACACAGTCGCAGTCTGTGGGCATCATAGCATGCAGTGACCTCACATTGTTCAGTATGTAGGCAGATTGATTAGTTGGTTCTGGATGGTGATTGGACGGTCCATAGGCTGGTCATTTATTGATTGGTTGGATGATCTCAAAGTGGGCGACAGAGTCCATGCAGTGTGTCAGGCTACAGTTTTTCTTTTTTTGCCACAGTTAGCGGCTATAATTCAGCACACACATACACACACAAACGCCTGTCCCACAGGATTATGTCACGTGGAGGCAACACTGCATCATGTTTGAAGGGCCTGTCCCTTGTCTATGCAACTAGAGTCTACAAAATCACAGAAGACATCCTCCGTGCCTCCAATGTGCCACTAAGAGCAATTACATAAGAAACCTTCGAGGTTTATACGAACAATAGCTATTGGATTGGAAATATTTTTTCATTGTCGTATTAACTTCATATTAGTATTTGAGGTGTTATCATTAATGATAAACATTTTTGTGTGATTAAGGTGATTTATATATTCCTGGGGAAAATTACATTTCTGATATTGTTTTTCATTTGAACAGGTCAAGAAATGTATTAAAAATAAACAAATAATAATTACCAATATTATTTTATCCCTTTGACATAATTTTTTATATATATATATATATATATATATATATATATATATATATATATATATATATATATATATATATAATAATATTATTATTATTATTATTATTATTATTATTATTATTATTATTTTTATTTTTTTTTTTCATACACGCGCACACACACACAATTTATATCTCACAGTTCAGACTTTTCTTCTGAGAGCGGAAAACTTTGTCATTTTCTCCAAACAGTAATTTAATGTAATATAATTTTGTTTATCCCATTACAACCACATTTGATTGTTTTTGTGCTAAATGTTGTAATGACACTAATGCTACAATGATAAATTCCCATTTAGCTGACTGAGCTTTCACCAGCTGAATAACAAATCTTTTCAGAAAGAAAAAAATCTTTGTAAACTCTAAAAATATGGTGATCTTCTACCTCTCTGATAACAGATTAAAGTCCTACAATTACAAAGGGAGAGATACTGTATATCAGACTCACTTCTCCAGTGAAGACCGCTCATCTCTTAAAAATCAGTTTCTCCGATTTTTGTTTTATCCATTTTTCCTTTGATGCCTTATGTGAAAACGTTATTTTTATTTGTGATTTCTGCTAGCGCTTTCAGAAAGCCCGCAATTTAGTACAGTAGTAGGTTTTCATAAATGTATAATTTTTCTTTTGTAGCTTGAATCAGTTTTTGACATTCCATATCACACATCTCATGACAAAAACACACCTACACATGCTGTGAAATATAGATAAATACATTTGAGCTATTTGTGGCTGCGCTCATTGTGCCAGTCAGTAATGATTGTGACATTTTGACATTAATGTTTCTAGGATGATTCTTGTACAGATCATTTCCAGCCAACAATTCCATCCTTCCAAACACTCTCTCACTCTCTCTCCAGCTTTCTCACCCTCTCTCTCTCGCTTCCTTCATGGATTATTCATTCTGTCACACAGAGCTCCGGCTCTCAGAGTACATTTAACAGATTTGGTTTCTGGGGTTTTGCATATTACAGTATGCTGTTGATGAACGGTAACTGAGCAGAGTCGCGTGCAGTATTGGAAAAACAACATGAAACGGCATTCACAACTCATTTAACTTGAGTAATATGACATATTTCTTAATGAAACAGAATATGTGGTTTAAAATCATGTGGGGCACTGCTTCCCTCCTTTGCAGCCTTAACTACATCAACAGAAAAAGAAAAGAATTTAAGAGTAAGAAGAAGTTTTGATGAAGGCAATTCATTTTATTGTTAAAAAAGTGCAAGATATTGGTTTCAAAAGAGCACATTATGAATGTGATTAGGATCTTCATGAATTTGTTAATAATTATTATGATAAAAAAAGTTATATTACTGTCCATTATTTGTTCCCTAGCTGTGCACCCTTCATTAAGAATACATATATATATATATATATATATATATATATATATATTATTTGAAATATATAAATATATATAATACTGAAATTTATAAATATATTATTTCTTAGCGTCTTTCAGGCCCACCGATCATGTAGAGCTAAAGTGCATGTTTAAGGGTTAAATCTGCAATTATAGTGTTTGATGACTGTGTGTGTGTGTGTGTGTGTGTGAGGGATTAGCTAAGCAGCATGAGATGTGCCATTTTAGTGTCTGTCCAAACCGCTCATAATGAGAGATCAAAGACAAGAGGGTGAAATGTTTTTCTTGTGGAGTTGTGTGTGTGTGTGTGTGTGTGTGTGTGTGTGTGTGTGAGAATACTCAGTATGTGTGTGTTGTTCTACGTACATTTGTTTGTGCATTTCTTACACATTTGCTTTCTAGTTCTTGTATACAGAGGAAGTATTTAGCTGGTAACATGTCACCACACTGCAATCTTCTAAACTGAGCAGTACTGTGGCTCAGAACCCCAGAGGAAAGACTGAGTTATTATTGATGTCATCAGCTCAGAGGGTGGAGCAGAAAACAGTGCTATGTGCAGGTGGGCGATTCCCGCTAACACTGTATTGACCTTTATTTCTGTTTTCACAGTATTTTATTACTGGACCTTTGTGTTTTTTAATTGGATTTTTTTTTGTATTTCTTTTTTTATAAGAATATTTTAGGTTTATATCAAATATATAATTTTATATAGGGTTGATAAGGGATAGTCACATGGGGAAACTGTCTTAAGAGCTATATCTCAGATTTTGAGTAAAAACTGACACATTCAGACAACAGTTTGTATAATTAACTGTACAATCAAGGTAGATTTGTACTCAACATTTTATATTTTAAAATGAAATTCACTTTTCTACAATTAATAACAATACATTTTTTCAAGAGTGTTAAATGGTAGATTTTCAATAGAAATAAAAGTTCAACATATGTTCAGTGAAATATATTTTTTCCCCTAGGCAATGACAGTAATAATGTTCATGATTTTTTTATCTTTTATTTTTTGACAAGACTTTAAGGTGTAAGACTTTAATTAATAAAAAAATAAAAAAAACTCATAGCCTTATAAACTTACCTTCAGAAATATTTATTGGGGTAAAAAAAGTAAAATAAGTGTAAAAACAACCCCTGGTCTTTCCTAAAGTTTCTTAATAATGTATTATACTTCAAATAAGATGTTTTACACCTTGTTTGAAGTAAACAAGATATGATTACCTGGACAAATTGACTGTTCTTTTTTTTTTTTCCTCACAATTTTTTTTCCCCCTAGGCAATGACAGTAAGAATGTTCACGATTTATTTTATTTTATTTTATTTTATTTTATTTTATTTTATTTTATATTTTATTTTATTTTATTTTATCGCCAAGACTTAGAAGGTATAAGACTTCTACAAATAAAAAAATAAAAAAATAAACATACACTCACCTTCGGAAATATTTATTGGGGTAAAAAAATGGTAAAATAAGTGTAAAAACTACCCCTGGTCTTTCCTATAAAAATTCGTAATAATATACTATAATATATAATTTGATTTGCATCTTATTTGAAGTAAACGAGATATGATTACCTGAAAAAATTGACTTTTTTGTAACTATAATAAATCAGGCAACACTGACTGACTCATTCAGAACTGATGAATAGGTTGTCTTATGAATTATTCAAGAGCCCTCGATTATGCAGTGCTGTAGTTAATGTCTCTGCATTAGTATAGATACTTGTCTGAGACATCAGTGGTATCACTGCCCTGCCTCCTTCCTGCTTCTACTGCAGTATACAGCTGATCTGTGTGTGTGCTGTAGTGTTTGTGTATATGTAAGCTTCTCTCTTTTTACAATCTTATGGTTTTTCCTTCACCTTCTAACACTGCATCTTTTATTTTTTCCTCTTCATCTCTCCTTTGCTCTGCCTATGTGGTCAGCATCGACAGCACTGCATCCATTCATGAGTTCTGTTTGAGTTCGGCTGGCTCAGCAGAACACTTTTTGCTGGTGTAATGCTGACTCCGTCTCTGACCGGGGATGTAAAATCAGTGCTGGTCAGGGGTGAGGCCTCGTCCTTGGAAATATCAGAACGATAGTTTCAACAGAGCATTTATACACTAACTCATGCAGTACAGCTAGAACAGCATTACAGTATATACATCTCTCTCCTAAGTGTGGTTATTGGTCATAGTGTGTTTGTCTGCTGCTGGTATTGATTTGGTTAGAGATGGCGTATAGATTCAGGTCCCTGCAGTGCCAGCTGGTTGTGACTCTAATGCAGCGTGAGACTTTTAATGACATCACCACACACATTTGCTAAGCAACAAAGAGAATTTTAGCTCTAGTGTGTGTGTTCTTAATTGAGGTGAATATCAGACGTTAGGCTTATGTAAGTGCATTGACTTGTTTTCCTGGAAGGGCGCTGTAACCTGAGGAGCTTTAGCATCGATCACCATCTGCCCTTCCCCATGATTCTCTCAGCTTTGTCCAGTCCATCCGCAGTCCATCCACTTTCCCTTTTAAAGACAAAATGAATTCTAAATTCATCCTATTTACTTTCATGATATGAATCAGACTCTGACTCTGACTCTGTTTTGGTGTAACGCCCACTTTTCACTAACCAATCAATTACCGATCGATTAAATCTAGTCCCGCCCTACATGTTTAATAACTATAAAGGAATATTCCAGGGTAAATATGAAAACAAGCTTCTAGTAATGCACTTACAATTATTATTATTATTTTTTAATAAAGAATTTTAAGTATTTTATCAAAAATATGAGTCTCACATTGCTGTTTTTTTTAATTCTCTTATATAATTGTCCCATAGACTTCAGTTGTAAGCGCATTACTGTAAATACATTTTTATTGTATTTTTACCAACTGAAGGATGTCTAAATTATTTCCTGTTGTAACAACCTCAATTTGTTTTTGTTTTTTAAACTTACTGTTAGTTTCAGTATTACAGTCATGCTGTATTTGTCATTAAACATATCTGCAAGATAGGGTTTGTTTTTCCTGCAACCACTGATCTATATATATAGTAACACATGTTTCAGAAATTATGGCCTGGCTAGCAGTCAAGACTTCATCCAGTCCAGGGTGAACATATGGCCCAGCTAATGGATGGAACACAACATTAACAGCAGAGAAAAAGGTCATGTTGAATCATGCATGGTAGACATGCGAAGCATTTGCTCTTGTTCATGCTGACTTATATTTGTGGATATCGAATTTTTGAGTATAATTGCTCTTCACTGGTTCATTCAGTCACCCCTGTTTCAGGCTGCATTATTGATTTATGGTAATGTTTTACAGTGCAACACAAGATATTTTAAAATTGTTTTCAGGTAAAATATTTAAAATCCTTCCTTTCTTTTCTTCTTCTTTGTAAAGGACTGCTTAATTCTAGAAAAGAACGATTTCCACCACCCAGTGTGCTCATTCCAAGACGACTTCCAAGAATTTGAGATGATCGATGATGAAGATGAAGATGATGAGGAAGAAGAAGAGGATGCAGATCCTGATGCCCCTCCTTCACCATCAGCATCTCCTCCCCTCTCCCCTACTCTGGGCACCCTGAAGAGCCGACCAACCACTCTAAACCTAACTGCACCAGTTTCACAGGTACCTCTTATACACACCTGAAATAAATATATCAATAATCATATGTTCTCAGTATTTAAACTCTTCTTTTGGTCCTAATCTCAGGACTCCCTGAACAACAACAGCAATGTGTCACCACGAAAGTCAAGCTGGCAGGATTCTCTTCGAAACCCGACTTCACAGGGTAATTGTTGTTTATATGCATGTGTGTGTATATGTGTATATATATATATATATATATATATATATATATATATATATATATATAATATATAGTTTCCAAAAGAGAATTCCAAAACCGATTCCAAGGTTCAAAAACATATGAACAGATAAAAAAAAGGCTCTAAACAAACTCTAACTGTTCATATAATTATTGCATCAGAACGTCACTGATCATATTCTATTGATTAATATCTATTCTGGATTTTTATGTAGCTATAAATGTAGCCCATTGTTAATCATTTTACTCACCATTTTAGGTTGCTTGTCTCCAAACCACTCTTGCCTTGAGGATGGTTCCCATGTGACTACCACATGCCCGGGGGCTCCAGACACCACCGGCTCTGCCAATGTTACACCCTCAAACCCACCAGGACATTGTGGTCTTCATCAGTCACCTGGCAGACCGCTGCTGTACGACTTTGAGGGCAACAGACGAGAGCGACCTGAATACGGTAAGAAGTCATATTGCTAATGGCTAATCAAAATTAATAGGCTACAGTGTATCCATTATCATGGTGATATTGGACGTCTTTAGCAACATTTCTCGTTTTGTCCTTATCCTTGTCAGCTTATCTCAGTTCCCCTCCATCTCTCTTTTTCTTTCCATCTCTTTCTTGTCTTCCAAACCAGGCTCCTTTGGTCAACATAACTCGTCAAGTGGGTCTGAGGCGACTGAGGTGAAACCTGATGTTGAGGAATCTACTCTAAGCGAGCTTGTTCCCTCAGTGGATGACTGCGCTTCCCAATGCTCCGATACCGAGGTCGACCATGACCTGAATGGTCATACCAAACGTCGACCTTGCCGCTCTCGACCCAATGACACTTATACCGTGACCACAGAGACTGCTGATGACCCAGAGTTGGAAAACGATGGCACCAGTAGATGTCTGTCCTCAACTGCACCTCTTGGTAACGATGCTGAGACTCCGCTATCGGATGAGGAACTGGACAAAGAGTTTGACATTGACTTCATAAGTAAGGATACCTATGATGAAACCTGCAAGGAAGATGAGGCGTCTTCTTACGTTGAGTTCCCCTGCATTGAACCGGCTGAGTCCATTTCTGTCTCCAGCTACATGTCGTCCAGTCGATCAGATGTCCTTGACGCTATGGATGAACCTCGAAACATGCGTCAGGGTCAACCTGCTGCTGCAATTGACACAACTTCTCCTTCTTCTGATCCTGGTATCGCTGATATGAACGCCAAACGCTATGCGGAATCAGACCGCCACAGCGATGACCTTAGCTCTCCTGGATCAGACTCTGATATTGAAGGGGAACTTGAGGCTGCGTTTGCATGTGGTCCACTTGCTAGTAACATGATTTCCTCCATCTCAGAGACAGAGCTGGACCTGACCAGTGAATCCAGCAGCGGGCGCTCTTCGCACCTCACCAATTCCATTGAAGAAGCCAGCTCCCCAACCTCAGACCAAGAACTGGACCAGGAGCTGGACCCTGAGCAGGACAGCGGTATTGTAGGTCTAAAAGCTTCTCTTCTTCTGGGTCAACCTGAGCCAATTAAACAAGAACCTTCACCAGGTCTGGATCCCAGCCCAGACATGTCACAACTAGATGATGGCCAAGCTCTGATGAGCCTGCAGAATGTAGATGATGAACAGGGTTATGAGCACCAGGCCGATCCAGACGAGACTCTTCCCCCTGCTGTCCCCTGCGAGGATAGCGGCTCTCAGCAGCTGTTGTTGAAGATTGAGCCTGACCACAGTCTCGAGAGCTTCAAACGCTCCTTCTATTTGCCGGTTGGCCCCAAACTCATGCCCTCTGTGGACGACTATGATGGTAACAGCGAGGGAGAGTCTGAGTCAGAGTCCGAGGACGAGCTCAGTGAAAACTCTGACTCTCCTTGGCTTCTCAGCAACCTGGTCAACAGAATGATCTCAGAAGGCTCCTACCCAATCAGCTGCCCAGAAGAGTGCCTCAAACGCTCAGCTTCGATCTCTGACACCATCTCACCCTCGTCGGACCTGGAAACAGATACTTTCAATGAGACGGATGGCTGCAATTCACAAAAGCAGAAATTGGAAGAAAAGTCACTGGAAGTGACCTCTGAAAAGTCAGAGAAGAGACTGGATGAAGAGAAGGAGAGAGAAGCCAGCTATATATCTGAAGAGGGACAGAAGGAAAGCAAGAGAACGGACGCTTGTCTGTACATGAGCAACCCCACATATGGCAACGCTACACCCGTCTTTACAGAGCGATTCGATACGAGGACAAAGAATTATGAATCGGAAGACTTGCCATACCAGAACTCATTAAAAAACAAGCAGAAAGAAGAAGAGGAGGAGCCAAATAATGACTTAATGATGGAGAGAATGAAGGAGCTGGAGTCTCCGAGTTTGAGCGAGAGCATAATCAGCGACAAGGACGAGGGAC